>PVLA01005938.1:0-135536 GCA_004027455.1 Hydrochoerus hydrochaeris
CGTGTGTTCAATTTCCAGTTTCAATGGCTGCCAACACAGTCCTCCTTTTTGTTTAGTTATTGCACAGGATGGGTGGTCAGTTGGAGAATCTGTGTTAGGAGAACTCTCACAATTTAAACCCTGTATAGTCTGTCAATCCTTAACAATAGTCAGTATAGCCAGCAATTGTCAGAAGGTATTAGTGATGTGAGCTTCTTTTATAGCTAACATTTTATTATGGCATTGTGTTAGACCTTTTGAAGTTTTACCTTTCTACAGCAGGTTCAAGACCAAGTTAAGATGAGACCTGTATTAAATACAATCAGTTTCTTGCCTTCTGCTAAGCTCAGTCAGGTCTCCTCAGGAATTGCCTTGGAATCATGCATAGCATCTCTTGCTGCAGTCAGTGTCAACCATCAGGATCAATCACGGTCACTGCTTGACTAAGTTGCTCTCCATGAAAGCTGGGGAATTTTTTTCTCCTAGTGACTCTCCTTAGGCACACCATACATCAAACATTATTTTCCTCTGTTGTCTCATAATCTTCTTCATGAGAAGACCAGGGACCCACTGAGTATCTAAGGGTGACGCAAGCGGAGGTTCTTTTATGTCCTGGGTCCTCATTGACCTTGAAGAGCTGGGGCCAAAATATTGGCTTATCCTCATGGCCTATCCATCTCTCTAATTTTTGCTCTCTAAACCTCAGTTGTTGAACATTCTGAAGAAAAGATTGATAACAATACAGCGCATTACAGGCAGTAAGCTTAACGTTGCTGTCTTAGCTAAATATGAAACATGTTAGAACATCAAATGAAACTTATTTTCTATTATCCATGGATATTTTAACATTTGCATACCTATAGAGTGTTAAGTGTTACATATTTTACACAGAAAATCAGAAATAAAAACCATATACAACATTATAGCATGACAATTATGATACTTTTGTAACAATCTGAATCTCCAGAACCATGTCCTGCTTTCCTGGCCCCAGGCCCAGTGCTGCAGGGCTGCCAGCAGACGGCCAGCCATTGAAAGGCCTGGCAGGTCCTGGTGCTCACTCCTCAGCACCTGGGAGGCAGGGCTGCACACCCCAACTCCGCGTGCCCATCCTGCCTCACAAGCCAGGCCAGGCCAGGCAGAGGGAGAGGTCTCTGTGCCTTACACCATTTATATGTACTTTTAGAGGCAAAATTCTGAAATGGTTTCAGACCCTGATGGCTAGAAATCAAATCTAGGGATGTTTCTCTCACCCATTGAAGGACTTTTCCTCCACACCCTTGTGGCTGCTATTCTAAATTGATCATAAATTTGTGACTCAAAAGCAGGTCAACTGCATGTGGCAGCAAAGGCACTCTCTGTATCCTTCCTATTTAAACCAACCTAGCACTTTTACTAGGGTGAGAAACACTGCTCACATTTGTACAGCTGTAGTTGTCACATCCAGAGGCCATGTCATAGGTCAAAAGCATTGTGTAATAACAGAAGCATTTATTTGTTCCTGTGTCTAAAAGCCCTTTAAATGCTTTTTTCTTTATCAGTTTTATCTCAGGGTGATCCTGCTTAATCTGTTGGACCCAATAAGTATCAGAAGATGCAAAATCCTTAGCTACCCTTTCTTTATTTATAGATTTTCCAATTTTTGTCAAGGGAAGAATAACCAATTGAGCACTGCAAGAATCCAGGGAGATTTGAGCATTGTTGTGAGTAGATTGAACCATGACCTTGATTTCCCCTTGCCCCTAAAACAAGCAACATTGTTTCTTTGCCTCCCTGGGCTGGGCCAAACTCCAGGCTTAGCAGAGCTCTTGGGTTCCCTCCCCTGCTGGGGACTTGATTTTAAAGTATTGCTGCAAGCCAGTTTCTTTGTGGCCATCCCAACCAGCGTACAATCCTCAAGACACTTCTCAATCAAACTCCACAGAAGAGTAAACACTGCTATCAATGCAACAAAAAGTTCCATATTCATTTGTGATTCTTTAGAATGTATTTGTTCCATGCCTAATAACTGGTAAAATTGATACTTCTTTTTCCCTTTTGGTTTCTTGCAAGTGGGGTTACCCTTTGAATTCTTAATCCTGTTTGTCTCTTTGGCTTCTCTCAAGCCTCTCTGTCACTGCCTACTCACTTCTCTCCCCTGTTGGGCACAAATGGGAAGTGTCCCCTCCCCCACTGTTTCTTCTTCCTGCAGTCAGTGTCTGAATCAGAAGCTTTGACTGCGAGCTCTGTACCAGACTCAAAACTGAATGAGCGGGGTTCCAAATTGAGAACACCTCAGGGGAAATGATTTTTCCTATGCTATGTGCCTTTTAAAGATGTTTTCCAATTCGTTCCCAATTATCAGTATCTATAGTGCCTGTCTGAGGAAACCATGGATTATATTTGTTACCTCCTTTAACATTTTTGCTAGGTCTTTCATTGGCACATAAACCCCTGAGTGTTTAAGCAGGCCTTGGAGAGGCCATAAATTCTTTTGCCCCTCAGCTGAAAGTTTTTGCTTGTTTTTGTTATTGTTTCTAGAAATCAAACTCAGGACCTGGTGCTTGCCAGGCAGGCACTTGTGCCACCGAGTTATATCCCTGGCCCTATTTTTACTCCTGGATGAAAAAACTTGTTCACACTGGGAAGACTCACCCTTGTTCTTCCCTCTCTTCTCCAGGGGTTCCCGGTGAGGTTTTTCATCCTGTGAAGACCTCTTCCCTATCCAGACTTCCCATATCCACAGTTTCCACTCAGGGTGGACTTACTCAGGCTAAAATTCCTAATCCAAGGATTTCAGGTCCCTGTTCCAGGCACCAGTTACCAGGACCTGGGCTACATCCCCAATCTCCCAAAGGAGTGTACTGCGAAGGCTTAAAGTCAACAAGATCAGTGGGATAATCTTAGGGCTCCAGGAGGATCAAAATGCTCTGCAGAGTTCAGAGATTCTGGTGGCTAAGACAAGAAATGCCTCTGGGCAGCCTGAGTTTATTATTGTTTTCAAACAATGCAGGAAACTGAACAGAACTTGGGAGTGGTTCAAGGACTTTGCAAGTAATAAATCATGTTAAGAAGGAGAAGCATCTTAGGAGAAGACCTTCACGTTGCATCTCACTACAGGGCTGAAGTGCCTGGGACTACAGTCCTTATTTAGTTCACTGCAGTTGGAGCCAGGTGTCCTCAGCCATTATCTTATCTTGCTCCAGCCATGCAGCAGCCCTGCATGTGTGTTCAGTTTCCAGTTGCAATGGCTCCCAGCACATATATTGCAATGTATCTGCTGAGTTAAGTTTTTAAGACATTTTTGTTCTTACTTAAATAGTTGCTCATGGGTTGATTTTATCTCTGTAAGAAGGAGGAATGATCTTTAGGTTGATACTGTGCTGCTTAATTATTTTAGGATGTTTCCTTGCAAAGCAGGTCATTTTGCTCACTGATAATAATGAAATAAAGGTTATATTGCCAGATAGGTCCTTCCTGCACAGTAGCACATGGTCATACTATTGAACTAAAGATACAACTATAGGCTTTTTATTTAAAACAATGGTAAGCTTTAAGGTCTATTAAATTACTAAATGCACTAACCATTAACACACTGAAATGTGTAAGAAATTATACTAAAATTGTAGAACCAATATATGAAAATACAGCCTTATTAATTGTTGAACAAAAATAAATCTCTATGGTAATTTTAAACTTTATCATTAGGGCTGGGGATATAGTTCAGCAGTGAAGCACCTGCCTAGCAAGCACGAGGTGCTGAGTTAAATTTCTGCTACAAAACAAAACAAAACAAAACACTAATTGCACTTGCCCTTCTAAAATATGTAGCTGTTTAGAGACAATTTCATAGGCTTGAGGTTTAAAAAGATCTTTATCAGTTTGAAGCTAGAATTATTTCCCTTAATAATTTCATCTTTAGATAGCTCTTATTGTTATGAATTCCTTACCTTTCACTGAAGACTTTTAAGTCAGTATTTACACATCTTAGTCTTTGTTTTTGGAGACTTCTGAGGTCTCCTTTTAAAAGGTGATTCTGTATTCATTAGAACTAAGACTTCAGAAGGGAACAATCTAGCTCAGACTCACCCCAGCAGAAATGGGAATGTAATGGCTGATATATTTAATGACCCAAGGGCAGAGCTGTGCTCCACAGCAGTGGGCCCTACCTTGCAGTACTATCAGAAATAAGAGATGCCAGGCAGCCAAAATCCTAATGTCCACCTATAGACCTTAATGTGTTTGAAGACAGTTATGTCCTCTGCCCTGCAAGATGCCTTTAAATTAAATATTGCATTGCTGTTCACTCTTTGTCTGCTGGAATCTCCTGTCTCCTTCTCATTATGGTCACTATAAATCTTCCCAAATTGTGTTTATCATCAGTTAAACTCACTCCCTCCCACTTGCCTGGCAAGCACTTGTGCTGTTGAGCTCACTCCCTGGCTGTTTATCCCGAGTTAATGCAATTCCCAAAGTGAAGTTAGAATGATTATAGAGTGATTCCTTCTTTTTTCAATGAAAAATACTTCCATTAATGTAACCAAAATCAAAATATCCACTTGGTACTTATTTTTGTGCTTGGATTTTCCACCTAGGCCATTTTGAAGCACATCTTTTACATCTTGTACTGAAGTAGTTGTTTTTTTTCAAAGATTTTGCTTCTTGGTTGTATTTAGTGCTTCATTTCAGCTGATCTATACCATGCGTGCCCAACCTTTTGGGTTTCCAGGGCTGCACTGATTGAAAGTGAATTGTCTTGAGCTGCATATATAGCATGTAATATAATTAATATATATATAAACTATAAAATAACTTTTTATATATGTTCTTAACACAAGCACATACAATATCTGATACATACCAGTTTCATTTTCACTGACTGAGTGGTAGATGCAGGAGGCAGAGTTAGCACCACCGAGCACCTTACCCTACACAGTGTACCACTGTGGCCTGCACGATCCAGTCTATGGTCCAGCAAATTACAGTCCAGTGATGAAAAAAAATCACTAAATATTGATATAATACTGATATAGGGTATTGAAACTCCCAACTACTATGTCTGATATGAGTTCGTATTCTCTAAAATTGAAGAACAAATTTTAGGAACAAGGCAGGTTAAGAGAAGAATTTATTTATTGATTTATTTTTGTCTTTTTGAGACAGGGTCTCTCTATGCAGTTCGGGCAGGCCATGAGCTCACTTTTGTACTCACAACGATCTTCCTGCCTCAGCCTCAGGAGTGCTGGCATTACAGGTGTGAGCCACCACGCCCAGCCAGAATATATTGATTGAGAGAAAGAAAGCTTCTGTCTGAGAGAGACAGAAGAGGTCCCAAGCAGGTTGCCAGGGACTCTGTCTTTTAGGGACTTTTAGAGAGTAAAATCATGGGGTAAGACAGGTTTAAGGTAGGGAAAACTGGAAACTCACAAGGCAGATGGGCATAAGGTGGGACAGAACTATGGATAACCAATAAGATCAATTGTTCAGGTAAAATTGATTAAACTGGGGACAAATGGGGAAGGGAGTCAGGTAGAATGTGGGCATTCTTAGAGCTCAGGGACTCTTCCCTAGGGTGTTTGAATGGTGACTGCCCACTTCCTCAGGGTGATACAGAACTATTCAGCATGCCAGGCCTTAGAATATGGATGCATTTGCTTGGTCTTTTGTCTTGAGGCCTGGCCCACAGCCAGAGGTGTTTGTCTCCCCCATAGTTGCAAGGTGTCTGGGCTTCTGCATTGGCTCCTTCCAGGCCCTAGCCCTGTCTCACTGCCTTTCGTATTTCTAAGTAACTCAGCTGCATATAACAATGCTAGAAGTCTAGGATCTTGAGAGGCTGCATTGCTAGCTGTTCAGGAATGAGTGGAGCCTTTGAGTCTCACATCAGGGGCACTGTGAAGCACAGGTATAAGTGAGAAGCCCAAGAGGGAGATACACCCTTCTAGTTACCTCTAGGGAACCACATCTTTAGAACAGAACCCAGCTCCAACAGCACATTCAACTATGGATTCATCAGTGGATCAACTGATGGGTGTAGTGTCCTTATGATCCATTCACCTTCCAAAAGCCCTGCAGGAGAACATGAGGGTTTTGGGGTACAGTCTAGGTCTTCACCATAACATATCCCAACCACATTAACCTGCTTCTCTGGCAGTGTCAAATTTGCTCAGACAAGTTTGTTCATTAAAAATTTTGTTGTATTTCACTTTAAGAGAAGAAAAACTAATACTTGCCAAAAAGATGTACAGAAATGCCATGACTACTCTAAACTGAGAGGTTGCTTCATAAAGAGATGAACTAGGATTCTCAGTGCCTTTCAGGGTAACAACTCAGCCCAGTAACCAAAGAATTAGTGAAGCTGTGTAAATTCTACAAAAGCCAAACCTCCCTGGAGAACACAAAAAACTCAACAACTAGCATGGATTAGACACTAAATACACAATGCACTGTGAATTGAATAATCACAGTTAATTCTGCCAGACACTCCCTAAGAGTAGGGTATGTAGTAAGCTTATGCTATGTTACAAAACCTCTCTAAATAGGCTTTTTTATTATTTCCTTTTATAAGTGAGCACTTCAGAGTTTATTCACATTAAATAAACCCAAGAACATTTATCTAGTGAGAAGAAAAGGATTTAAACCTTGCATGTGTGATTCTATAATCCACTACTTACCCACTCTGTAATATTTGCTTAAACTATGGGTGAAAGAGGTTGGCAGATAGGGGCAACTCTTTTCACAGACTCAGAGATTCTAGAGAAGAACCCTGAGCTCTAACATTTTCAATCACAGGTGACCAACAATTTTACACAAAGCCCATTGTTCCCCGGAAGGGAAAATGAAGAAAAGTACTCAGTTTTGACTCCTAGATTAAAGTTTTTCTGAAATGCATGGAGAGAATGATGCAAGAATCAAGGGATTTGATCTAAAGCAGGAGCTTCTCCCTCACAGTAAATTCCTCAGAAAGGAAGCAACCTAGTGAGAGGTTTGAGGAAGGACTGCAGGATTAACAGGCCCTGAGTTTGCCTGCAGCAGCCAAGACAGACTGAAAAGTGGAGCTGAGCTCCTAATTCAGTTGAGTTAACTTGGTTCCATCATATGTTTCAAGTGTTTTAGGAAGCAGGTCAATGCCAGCAGTCTCAGAAGAACATAGAACAGTATAAAAACCAAACAAACACCAAAGTTAAGAATCATGTACAGACCATTTGCATGTAAATTCCATTCTTGAGAGGGTTTAGGAAACAGAGGAATGTGCAACTTAATAGCAGATGCACCCTATATTTCAGAAAGTAGGGGGTACAGAGGGAGAGGGAGGAGAGAAAGGAACTTAGGTAGGAGAGAAAAGAAGTGACAGAGAAATAGAGGGAGGAGAGAGAAGCAGGTAAAGGAGAAAAGACCCTCAACCACCTCTCTCTCTTTCTCTCTCCCATTTTTTATTTTCTATTATTGACTAGGATACCTGCAAACTCTTGGAATCACTGATTCCAGCAGATGGCAGTGCTGCATAACCTCTAAATTTAACTACTTTTTCTGTTTTTGAAGCTCGAGAAAAAAGAAAGTTTACAAATGGTTCTTTTTTAGGCTTGAAAAGTGAGTTGTGAAATATAACCCATGTTCTTCTTTCTATTGAGAGAAACCAAATGCAACCCATATAATCCAGAAGCCCCTCAAGTTCTAGCCATGTTTGTGGCCCTGGACACTAAACACTTCCCTCGGATCACACTTGGTTCTGCACTAGCGGAGCACTGCCTGCTGCCACATCAGTGCATCACACACAGCGGCTGCCCACTCCCTGCCTGCCACTCTCAACCTCTTTCCTGAAAAGTCTGGGTTGATTCTTACTCCCAACCACATTGCAGGATTCTGTGGACCAGCTTTGCATTTTTCCAGCGGATAATCCTTCCTCTCCTGACCCAGAGTGCTGCACCCTTAGCCTCATTTTACACTTTGATGACTTTTCAGCGATCCCAACAACGAGAAACTAAGAAAAAGAGTCAGATCCACTTTACTAACTAAGCAATAACCGTTGACATCATGAAGCGGGCACCATGTGTGTTCATTTCAAATTCCAAAGAGACGTTTAATAAATATTTGGTTGGTTACCTCCTCTTACATCTCTTTAAAACTCACGCCAGCATGCCAGTTCTCAGTAGTGCTCTTGTTTAAAGCCAAACATGGGGCTGGGAGACTCCAGCAAAGGCATCTACCTGACCTGACCCTGGCAGTTTTCACCTATCAGCCCCGGGGTGGTGCTTATGGACAGAACTCCAAAGTGTATGGGTGAGACCTACCTTTTCCTGATAGAGCTCTGTGAGCTGTACCCAATCCCCAGGCTTCTACTCATTTGTACCAAATGGAGCTATTTTACCTAAGAGTGACTGGGCTGGACACTGTAATATTTTTACAGTGAGGGCTTAAATCGAAGACTTTAGTTACTGAATATCTTCAAATCCTATCTTTCTGTCCACTATTCTCTTTGCCCCTTTCCTTCCTCTTCCCAAACCTGTCACAGAGTGTTCAACAACACTTCTCACAGACGCTCTGTCAAGACTCACTGAACTTGGAATAATATAGCCTGTTTATTTAATAGCAACTTCACACAAATCTGTTTCCCGTCCAGCTTTTCATCAGCCTCACCTTTGTGTCATAATTCCTTGCAGCAGCTTTTAAGTCCATTCTTCATTAGTTCTCATTCATTAATTCATTCACCAAATTACCTGAGTGTCTATTACGTGACACTGATTAAGTCAGCACGGTTCTTGTCCTCAGAAAGTTTGAGGTTTGGGGGTGGGGAGATGAAATTTTAAATACATAAATAATTATACTTATGTTCTTTGCAGGAAAGGAAGAGGGTGCTGTGCAAGTAATGCAGGTGTGAGAATGTGTGATTTAGACACCTGAGGTCACTAAAGATGTTCTCCATGAAGCCCAGTGAAAGCTGACTGGGGAGATGAGAAGTGAGTCTGCAGCCGATCACCATCAGCAGAAGGCCCCACTCTGAGGGCAGAGGGGAGGCTGGGTGCTTAGAGTTTTCAGGAAGTGTGTCCAACAGACAGGAGAGTCCCTTGTAGCAGCCCCTAAGTCCTGTCCCAGTGTGAACCCTTTTACCAGAGCTGTAAGTAAGTCTGTGATTTTGAGAAACACTTTCTCCTTCCCTGACTGAATTTTAAAAACTAAAATCATGTATCTGAACTCTTCGATCTCTTCTTGGGTAGAGACTGGCAAATTTAGAGACCCAGAGGCCTTGGGTGTCTACTGGAACAAAGAGGCTGCCCACCTCCCTTTTTCTTACATCTAGACCTTTCCCCACTGTGACCCACACCTACACCTTGCTCTGGGCCCAGCTGTAAAAGCCAGGAATGATGACCAGTCTAAGGTCAGGGTCTCCAGCTGTTCCACTGGAATGTTTTTCAGTGGGAAAAGATCTAAACGCTCATTGCAAAAGAAATACCTTCAAGAGAAAAATTTTTAAAGACTGAATTTAAAATGCTAAATTTAATACTTTCAATGTCAATTTCAGCCTCAAGAATAATGTACTTTAATTTTAGGCAAAATCTAGGTCCCAACCTTCTCAAAGAGATCTCTGACTTTTCAACAATGAGGACTAATAATAAGGGTAAGGATGGCCTTCAAAATACTTAACACAGCCCTACAGCTCAGATAGATGATTCCACAAGGGGGCAGAAGAGAGGAGGAGGAGAGCTAAATCTGCAATTCAAGCTCAGATGGCAAGAAAGGGGCCTTGATCCACTGTGTAGATGACCTGGCTCATTAACAGGCACTGTCCTAACCACCCACATCTTCTGCTAATGTGAAGAAGTTAGTTTTGCCAAGTTCAGTTATCCCTCTGTACCTGAAGGAAAATCTGTCACATTAATACTTCCACATTGCTTCATCAAGATGCTGAGAGGTTAACTGTAGATGCTGAGGGATGGCCACACCAAGTTCATTTTATTCTTTGTGCTTCAGGGGATGTTTGAAAAGTTCCATAAAAAAGATTTTGTTTTAAATGTCAGTCTTTTTGTTATTAGTTAATAGTTTCTGATGCCCCCACCAAAAATTTTTCTTTCCTGTGGGGTAAAATTACATTCGTATGTCATTAATAGCTGTTTTTCTAACAAGTATGTTAAAAATCTACTGTTTGGTGGAGTTAAACATTTTAAAAAGACTCAAACTTTGAAAAGTGAGATGAGAGACTCAGATGTCTATCCTGAAAAAACACTATTTCCTTTCAATAAACAATTTCAGAATTAGACCTAAAGGGACCAGGAGGGTAAGAATCACATACACCCTGGTGTTGGCAAAGTTAGTTCAAAAGTAGCTCCTGACTGGAAGAGAATTGCTTGTAGAATTTGGAAGTCAAAATCACTTTGGGGACAATGCATGTAGCCCACCACCTTTCCAGGTGCCTTCATCCCACAGCAGCCCAGGTTTACAGGATTCCCACTCAAATTTCCCACTGGAGTGCGCACGACTACTGAGCTTTGTGACATGGTAGCTCAGTTTCCACAGTAAAAATCCATGATAATATAAGATAAAGATTAAATAAGACAACACATAAGAAGTGACTAGCACACTAGAACACAAGAGATACTCAACAAAGGGTTTTACAAAATCATCTCAGTCTATCTCAATATACTCTAGACAGACTCACTCATAATCCTCTCCAGAATCCTTATTCAAGACAAACACATCACTATAAACTCACTTTATTTTGATTTTGAAGTAGCAGGAACAATATTAGCATACATAACTGATTTATTAGTGAAATTATAATCTGAACAAAGGGTTCCATAGTACGAACTGTCTACAGTAGTTAGAAAGTTTATTCCACTTTTCTACTCAGTCAGTTCCAAAGTAAAATTTACAGTAGTATAAAAAATATTTAAGATGTAGACTTGTTCTACTACAGTTTTGTTCTTGATTCCATAAAGCACATAATTTCCACAAATGCAGTTTTATAATAAACAGTATAAGCACATGAAACAGTAACAGAAAAATTCTGTGTAAAAGGCAAAATTGTAGGCTCTAACACCTGCGTTTTTCTTACGACTTTTCTAAAAATACTACTCCAAGAGAGAAAGCACAATGGAAATTTATGCATGTACAAAGTCAAAATATCTCGTGTATTAATAAAAATGTTTAAACCTCTCATCACTTTGCTCATTTTCATAAATGCAATACATTAAAGAAATTATGCTGCAGATCGTCACTGTGATCATCACTGTGAAAACTCTTTATGAGGACATTTGTAACCACACTTGAAGACATCTTTATGCTTGAAGATTTGAGCAATGATATTTCAGGTAAAGCACTTTCCAAGTCTATATAACTACACTTTAACTTTGATTTTTTACATATATTTTCCAATTGTTTTAGGTTGCAATGAGCTAGTAAGTAGATTGACAACTAATTCTCAAACTAAAGAAATAACAGATAACATTCAAATTTGTCTTTGGAAAACAACCTGGAAATATGATTTTCTCTCATCAGATCAAGTCAGTATTTCATTTAGAAGCAATGGATTAACACTAACATGTGATTGTAGGGAGATAATTTATTTATAAATAAGAATTCTTTAGCCAACTCAGGATCTTGCTCATGGTTCTGTTTTTCCTCCCAGCATCTCTGTCTGGCATGGCACTTGTGAGGTCTCTAGGGATTCAGTACATTAAATGGCTGTTAGGCTCAAAATATTTCCTGGAGGTTTGGATTTGAAACTCTTGCATAAGTAAAATCCTCCTTTTAACTACATAAATTGCCCCTATTTGCAAGTGTGAGACCATTTGAGACTAGAGATTAAAATTCTATGGAGTTGAAACAGTTATAAGAAGCCTGGCAGTCCTGGCCTTTCTCTTTTCTTTCCGTGCTGCCCTCTTCAAACTGAAAACTCAGAAATGAACCCAAACCATAGAGAAATGGGGTCCTGGGCTATGAAAAACTAAGCCAGTGAGTTTTAGTTCTAATTATTGTCCATAAAAAGATGAAGGCAGTGTGTGTTGGAACAAGCATGAATCCTGAGAGAAAGGAATCTCAGTTTCAGGGTATCCCCTAGAGGATACTTTTCAGGCAGCACTCCCAAGACCTTCTGAGGTGATGATGAACCTAATGTCTGATCTGCACAGGAATTGTCACGAGCGACCTGCTGATTCCAGAATTTAATCCTTGTCCTATTAGAATGCTGTCAACACTGTTAATTCCTAATAGACCATGTCTGCACTTCAGATAAGAGGATTTTGGGGTAAAGGAAAACCACACGGGAAGTGTTGGTATTACCAACATTTCAGTAAAGATGGATGGAGAGGTGTCCTTGCAGCTGAATGTGCTCTGCTTAATTCAGAGTAATTATATAATAGTAATGGAGGTGAGTGCTGGGCGACAATCCAAGGAAAAGAGCTTTCCATTTCAAGTGGACTATTTCAAGTAGAATATCTTAATCATCACCTGCTAAGATCCATTCCAGCCCTGTATTGTATTTGTTGGATTCTCCCAGTGATATCTAGCTACCTGCAAAGGCAAGAGTTGGTTAGATGATGCAGGGAGGAAAGACTCTTTCTGTAATTAACCAGAACCTTTGGAAAAATCTCAAGTATTCCTTCACCACTCTAATGAGAAACACTACCATGATAAAAGACTGGATTCCTCACCTTGTCCCACTATACCCAAGCTGAACCCTCTTTTGCAAACAGGGGGAGGAAAGAGACCCTGCATGTTTGCTTTCAGGTGGAGGCAGGTGGCTAGATTAGCAGATTTAGGGAAGACAAGCTGCTGCCCAGTATCACATACTTTGGTTCTATATTGGAATTACTCTGAATTACAACTCATCAAATCAACCATGTCCTTATATTTTCCATGGAGCAGTGCTCCATTGCCCAGAAGATCTAAGTTTGATTGTGAGTACAAATCCCCGAAGAGGAAACTCCAGTCTAGTCCAGCACTCTTTATTAGTTGCTATTTTCTCCATATAAATATGTTAACAAAACAACAAGAATAATTTCCTTGAAAAGCAGAACTTCTGCCAAAGTAAAATGCTTTGGAAACATGAAGAAGTGGTGGTCCCACCTCCCTCAGTCCTGAAAATTCCCAGGCTCCAGCCCATTGGTCATGTGAGGTTGTTACCAGGCCCTGCTGCAGCCACAAATTCCTCATCCTTCTGATCTAATTCTCTTGTTACAGAATAAGCCACTGATCCATTGGTCCATAGCTGCGGCTTGGGATCAGATTCGTTGGCAAGCAACTGGGGTTGGGTTTTTTTTATCCTCTTTACAAGTCTAGCAAAGGCAAGCAACACGGAACTAAATATCATGGAAAACCCACAGAGAAGGAAAGCTGCCGTGTAGCTGTCCGTCGTATCCACCAGCCATCCTGCAATGAACAATAGCAAAACCATATCGTTGAGTTGAAAATCCAATTATTATACTTACCCACACTCAAATCTAATAATCTGTAAGCATAATGACAACAGACTGCTAGGGCTAGTATTATAAACTTGAGACAAAATGCAGGTTGCTTAAAAATACCATGTAGGAAATGACAAATGCTTTTTAAGGGCAACTTCCAAAATGAAATGACTGCTATTAAGTAGTTGTTAGAAGAATGCCATGTACTTAGTAATCATTGTGTCCTGTGGCTTTTTTTCCCCTCTCAGTACCAGAGATTGAATCTAGGGACAGTCTCCCACTTAGCTACAGGTTCTCACTAAATTGCCCAGAAAGGATCGAACGTATCATCCTCTTGCCTCCACTTTCCTAAGCGCTGGGATTACAAGACATGCTAGGTTGCCCTATGTACATAGCATTCAAACTACTGAGGTTCAGATAACTTATCCAGGGTGTCAAACACAATATAATTTTTCAAAAGATATTAGTATTCCCAGCACCCAAGTACTATCTTAAGTAACATAAGCTTCAGCAATATCTACATTTTCAGTTGGTTTCAACTGTCTCCTTTCCACTTGGAAAATCAGAACTTTGAGTCATCGTACATGTGGCAAATGCATGCTTCTTAGGGTAGACAGCTGTAACCACAGTTTTCCTCCTTCATCTGTTGTTGCAACAAATTAATTTCAATATCTTTCCCAAATATAAATTTTGAAGAAAATCAAGGCATGTGATATACAAAGCATAAGCCATGATTATCTGAGAGTGTAATAAAATTGTACCTTAGAAGGCAATTATTTTGCGATTAACAAAAAGCTATTTTTAAAATTCCTCCAAATATGGCCCCTCCCAAAATTCTACCAAAGAAGTAAATGGCTCCTCCTTCCACCTACCTCAAATCCACTAGTCAAAAAGGCATATAAATTGTTATAAGTCCCACAAAGTTTCTTGCAAATTACTCTCAAACTTCTTAGTGATCACTTGATTTACTAATGCATTCCTGTATTACCATATGGAGGCCAAGTGGTGAATTGTCATTTTATTTTATTTTATTTTATTTATTTTATTTTATTTGTTACCAGAGATGACCTTGGGTTTGCCAGGCAGGCACTTGTGACATTGAGTTAATCCCTGACCCCTAAATTGTCATTTTAAAGCAAAATAAAAAGGAGAAGTTTTGCAATAAGAACCCACATCTTAACTCTTTAAATTCCATTCATTTTCATAATGTCTGATTTGCCAAGTGAAGTTTAGAAATAGAAAAAAATCCTGGGATCCCAATTTCAAGTATGTCTTGTGACATGTAAGAGAACTGCATTGTTCTTAAAAATTGGTGAACCCTAAAATTAGTTATAAGTGGAGGATGTGGGAACATTTTGGAATAGTTTTCAAAAATGAGGCAGTAAACTTTCAGTCCAGTGTCATGGAGTTTAAACTGATTAGGAATTTTTGCCTGAAGCAGTTAAGCAGCCACAATTTCCCTAGTATGCTCTTCAGCACTTGGTAGAATTTGAAAATAAACATAAACTGTCTTGTTTATAACACTAGCTACTATCAAAAGCTGTTTTCTTCAAGAAATCTGCTTCCTTTTTTAGGAAAATATTTGGATCATTTCTCACCAGCACATTTTTAGAGGTCTCATTTGCTCACTGGATTTAACTTAGCAAGTAATAATCTGTGCTAGTTACTTTAAATCTGGAATGTGTGTGCACATCACAAGAGAACTAACCATCTGAAGACAGAATCTTGAAACTTTCAAAAGTGCTACTTTGCCATAAAGATTGATAAACTCAAATCATTTACAGGAAAATGAATGCATCATGAAACCATAATGTTAACTGAAATAAATCAGACATGTTTTTAAATATCACCTGGGTCCTCTTATATAAGAAACTCAAAGTATAAACAATTATGTAAAGCATAAATAACAGGAAGTAGGGAGACAGAGTTTTCTCAAATGGGAAGTGGATCAAAAAGATGGAGGGTGAAAAAAGGAATTAAGACATGTTATATACCTACAAGAAACATAAACTTTACATACTGCATATGTGTACTAATCAAAGATAAATTTGAAAAAGTTCAGATCATAGGTGAAAGAAAGGTCAAGAAATCTGCACTTTATTTATTTATTTATGTATTAAAATCTGCACTTTCTAACATGTGCTCTGGAGATGTGGATCTGTGGGTCCCAGGATCTCATGCCAGGAGACCCTGGTGTAGACCACAAACTCTAGAAAGGAGAAACAAATTTGGACCAGTTTGCCGCTGCTGTATTGCCAGCACTAACCAAAATGCTAGTTATGAAAAGAGTAAATATTTGAGTTACTTGGCAAATGTACTATTTGTCAAATTCTTTGTTTGATTATGCTGTAAGTTTCCATAGCATTTTACAGTCTATAAAACATGATAAAGTATTATCTGATGACTTTCAAATCTGCATATCCAAATGTAGTGTCCCTCTAGTGTGCTTTCTTGAGAAATTTCACCTGTTTATTACAGGTGTCTTGCTAGAGCTAAACTTTAAATTCATTATTTTTCAGGTAAAGGCATTATCTTCAATTTCCTTATTTATTTCAACCATGCCATTATTTTCTAACTCTTCTTTAACTTCTTTCTCTCTCTCACCCAGATATGCTCAATTCATTTGATTTGTTTTCAAATTTTCCTCCTCTTTTTCAGAGTTCATTTCCATTTCTGCTGCAGCATCACAATTTAGGACTTTATCAGGGCTCCTAAACTATGAAAGCAGAATCTTAATTACCTCTGTCCTGAATCTCTGGATTCGCTGCTGGATCACACTTTTCACTATTCCCACTTTGCATGAAAACTTTAATGTGACTCACACTTGTAAATGCAAACGGCAAATGAAGAACAGAGAGCCTGGCCCCTGCGCCTGGCATCAGGGCGCCCCGCTCTGACATGAGCAATTCTCATATCACCCTCACCACCCACTGCTCCCGCCTGGAATCTTGTGCTCACTCAACTTTCCTTGGAATGTGCTCTGCTTATTTAGAAATTTCAACAGTTGCTCCATTCTTTGCTCCCCCTAACAATTTGGGACCTTTTCCTTGCCAGGTAGGCTAAGGCTCCTAGTTTACTGATGCAAATAAACAAAAAAGATTACACAAGAAGTATGGAAGAACATGATGGTTCACCATTATTGTTTTGTAACTGGGTTTTGAATCTACAGCCTTCACACTAAGCTATATCCCAGCAACATCTCTATCTGTCATCTAGCTAGCTAGCTATCTGTTTTTAGTGTCCATTTTGAGATAGGTCTCAGTAAATTGCTAAATTGCCCAGGCTAGATTTGAACTTGGCAATCCTCCTGCCTCAGCCTCCCAGAGTGGTAGAATTACAGGTGTGCCCCACAATGCCTGGCAAGAACATAACTTTTTTGATGGTTGTGGCCTTCCATTTCTTTGTTACTCTCCCTGTTATAGATTAAAAACCAGTAGTCATTTTAACACCAGCTGAACTGAATCAGCATGGTGCTGAGTGTCAATGGTCCACCTGAGGATTGTTGCCAGCAGAAAAGAGGAGACCTGGAGAGGAACAGTAGCCTTGTGGATTCTCCTAAGTGGTGTTGTTCAAAGCTTCTGGTTCTCCTGGAAGAGATGGTCATGCTGGCTCCTCTGAAATGAACCCAGCTATTATCATTAGAGGAGCTCAGGACCTTGTTGGTGAGGATGGCTGTGGTTCACTTTGGGGAGCTCTGGTCCTTACACTGAGCATTGCTTCCCGGCTCTGGAGGGGAAGATATGTGCTGTTTAATCTCCAGGAGAAGTCTATCATGCTGGCTTCTTGATATGTACTTGGCTGTTCTCACATTGGAGGAGCTCAGGACTTCACTGTCACTGAGGACGGCTGTGGTAGGTACTTTTCAGGAGAGCCCTGGTCCTTATTTTGAGCGTCACTTCTTGGCTCCACTTCAGAAGCCTCAAGCTACTGGAACAAATCATTCACCCTGAAGGCATAGATTACATAGCTTCCACCACTGAACTTGGGTCTTCCCAATGCAACTATGTAAAACAGACTTAGACGAGACATTGTGGTGGGCTCTAGACCTCCAGCTGCACTGGTGGGAGGCACTGTCATAGGCTCTGGGTCTTCAACTGGACTCATGCAGGACATCGCTGTGTGATCCAGGCCCTTGACTGGATCTTCTAGGTCTTTAGTGTTGTGAACACATTTCCTGCACTTTCTTGTATTTAACTCTGGGGGACCATCATAAAATAATACTATAAATTCTGTGTTCTGTAGATAACTGTTCTGCTTGCAACGCCTGGCTACAACACTGCTCTAGCTTTCTTGACAATTCCTCTTAGTGTGTGTGTGTGTGCGTGCGTGTGTGCTTACATCTATGCACAGGTTCACTGTTCTAACAAAAGTAGTTGATGTTTTTCCTAAAAACTTACCTGCAATGGGTGGGCTCACCAGGTATGGCACTGCGTGAAGGAAGTACACCACCCCGAGTGCTGATGACAAAGAGGTGGTCCCCACTATTTCTGCAGTCACTACTGGAATCAAGGTCACATAGGCGCCATCAAAGTAGCCAAAGGTACAAGAGAAAGGCACAAGCAGGGGGAAACTCTGAAGCATTGGGAGGCAGAGATAGCAGAGCCCGTCCAGTCCCACAGCAAAGAGGTAGCAGATATATCGGTAACTCTTCAGACACCTGCGGGTTTGAAGAACAAGAATCAGTGCAGGCTGCACAGGCTCTGTGAAAGAATTTTAACCAGGGCCGTGCAGCAGCACGCATGCAGTTACTTATTAAGGTTACTTCTTTGTATATTATCTATGTCGTCGCCCCATCCTTCTTTCGGTAAATGCAAATACAAGAATTTCTCTCTCTAGGAAGCATAGAGAAAAAAATATATATGCACTAAGATCTAACTGTAACTTCAAACTCACCATGAAACGAGAAGTTACCCTTAATAGAATGGTGAAATTATATACAGTGTCAGGGCTTAATATTTTCTAGCTATCATCTCCCAGATTAGATGCTTTCAGAAATGCTATTCATTGATATCCAGCAGGTACAGATGCTCAATGCTACAAGTGGTTACACAAAGATGAAAATGAAACATGAAGCTATTAAAGTTAATCCCTGGACATGATGATAGTCTTGGATTTGGACTAAGTGTTACATTAATACTTCTTCATTGCATTTTCCCTCTGTCTCTAAAACCCTCCATGATACCATTTATTTCAATGACTTTGCATAATATCAGTTCCACTAGTTTATAAACATCTTTCTACCAGTTGCTTTGTTTGAGCCTCACAAAATGGTATGAGGTTGATAGGCATATAGATACTGCACATACTGAGGTACTTGATTATGCAGATAGGTTTCTATTTTCCTTCCTTTCTTCTTTAATTAAACTAGTGGAGGGCTTAAGGATGTAGCTGAGTGCTGGAACACATGCTTAGCATATGTGAGGTCCTGGGTTTTATACCTTACACCTCCAAAAAAAGTTGAACTAATCCTCAATATTATATTCACTGCACTAGAGACCACCAACCAGATGTTGATTAATTACCAAAGACATAATTTGTGAGAAGCCACAGGGTCATAGCCAGCCCAGACCATCACTCAAGTATGAAGAATTCATTTAGGAGAGCATAAGTCACTGGCACTCTCCAATACAAATGGATGAGCTTTTGCTGGGGAAACAACCTAGTAGATTTTCTATTACCTTGGTTTCTAAGCCTCCTATATTGTGACTATGGATAATGTTATTACCATACATCAGCACTTTACCAGAGCTGAATTCTAGTCTTCTTTCTTTGCCAGCCAATCTCTGGGCTGGTTCAAACAAAACTAAAACCACAAGACACAATCAGTCTTCTTTGAGGACTGACTTGACTTGGGATAGAATTAAATCTATTAACAGGACTTGCCGTTATCCTTAACATCTACAATTTATTTTCAGACCTTGACAATTTATTTATTTCCCAGATCCTCACATATGCTAAAGAAGAACAATATCATTGAGCCACAACCCAGACCTTTGAATTTTCTTTTATTTTGATACAAGGCTTTGTTAACTCGCCTAAGCTGGCCTCAAGGCTATGGTCCTACTTCCTCAACCTCCTGTGTAGTTGGATTGCAGGGCTGGGTCTCCATACCTGACTCGCTTCTGAAACTGACAGTCTTACCATCCTATACCATCAAGGTAAGAGTAGGGAAACTATGGTTAGGTTCCGATTGCCACCTGTTTCTGTTTGACCTATAAATTAGTAAAGTTGATCCTACTTTAAAATGGAGAAAAATCAAAAGAACAATATAGTCTGTGATAGAAATCACAACAGAAATTCTGATTACAGTGGACATAAAGTCTCATCAGCATACAACCACGCTCATCGGTTCATATACTGTTTGTGGCCACGTTTGTGCTAGAGCATTGTTCAGTGGTTGTGACAAGATAATGTGATCCACAAAGCCAAAAGTGTTCACTCTCTGTCTCTTTACAGAAAAAGCTTTGCTCAGCCCTGACTTACAGGAAACAGTAAGGGGACAGTGTTCAGATACTGAAGCTTTTTACTCTTCTTCAGATACGGGTATTCCACATACCAAGAGGGTGAGGAGAGCTCAAGGCTTAAAGTCCCCCCTGGAGAACCGACTGTGTTTTCACAGGTTTTACCTTCTGTCAGTTAGCCATCCAAATGTGATATTGCCAATAATGTCAATCACCCCAAGTATAGACATCAGAAAAGCAGCTTGCTGGTGACTCACTCCGACACTTAGAGCATAAGGCACCAAGTGCACAAAGAGAGGGCTACAGCCGTAAGCCATAAACAGAACAGAGATGGCGAACACAGCAAAGTCTGGCATGAGTAAAAAATTATATTCCTGCTGCAGAGAGCAACAGAGGCAGGTCTTTGCCCATTCTTTGGTCAAGGATGAATAGGGAGATGGCCGCTTACAGTCCTCTTTTTGAGTTGGGCAGGCATGGGTCTGCTTTGGACTTGAATGGTCTTCTTTAAGAGTAATAGGCCGCATCAAGGCACCACAAACACAGAGATTCAAGACGAAGCCACCAAGAATGAGCAGTGCTCCCTGCCAGGAAAACTCTTCGATAAGCAGTTGAACCACAGGGGCCAGGATGAAGGTGCCGATGCCGCTCCCTGACATGGCGATCCCATAAGCAAGGGCTTTTCGTCTGCGGAAATACTTGCCAACCATGGCAATGGCTGGAGAATAGCAGAGTGCAAATCCGAGACCTGGGGGAAAGAGAACTTTGTGAGTGCTGGTACACCACGAGCAGCCAAGGGAAGGGACGATCTCTGGAGATTTGCACTGAAGAGAACCCAGCCTCACTGAAAAGCTATTAAGGTCATTTTGTATACCAAGCTGGAAAACAACTCCCTTACCAGTAATACACAGCCAAAGAAAACACAGAACACATTTGAATTTCTTCTTAGCAAGAATACACTTAAGGAAATATGACTTCTTAAACAAAATTAAAGAACATAAAAATCATCATGCAAACTAAACTGAATTTATTAGAAAATCTATATAAGAAACTTATCCCTCCCTCACTCTTTCACTTTTTGTAAGGTAAATTATCCAAATAATTTCCACAATTCTTCACTGCAGTGAAGACAAAACACTGAAAATCTGCACTGTTCAGGAGTTTGGATTAAACTAGCATGTGACTTCTTGACAGTTCCAGAAAGAATTGAAAACATCCCAACTGAATGCATGATCATAGCAATGACATTATCTGTTGATATCAGGAGAAAAATGTTGACAGACCAGAAACTTTCTAAAGGCTTTCACTTTTAATGCTTCCTAAGTTAAGGAATTCTAAAGGGCTGGGTCTCAGGGCATTCAAAGTATCACAGGAGGAAAAGAAGGAACACTTTCAGGTCCTATTTCCATCTTCAGTGCAGGCTGGTCAACAATCTAGTGTTGCCCAGAGTTCTGGATATGCGTTAAAACCTGAATACTACAGGTAAACTGCCACTGCTGGTCATCTCAGCTACCAGGCCCTTTGAAGTAGAAGTAGATGTAACATTTGTGCTTGACAGCACAGATTTACAACTTTATTCTGAAACTGGGTGTTTCATTGGCCTGATTTGTGCTATCCTGTGGCACAGCAGCCAGACAGGAATGGGTACAATTGTCTGTGCCCTTTTAAGTGAGAAGTCAACTGCTACCCCAGCCCCAAAACCAGTCTCATCTCGGTCTTATGTGGTCTCCTTCAGTATGATTCATGGAACACACAATGTTGCTTCTCTTTCCACGCGATTCCTTATGATATTTCCTTTGAGGAAATATGAGATTTCCTAAGCAGATATTTCCTTTGAGAGAATGTGTAATACAAAAATATTCACAGGAGGCTTTCTTTTTGAAATGGGAAGCTCTGAATTACTGGATAATGATATTTATTGTAAAGTAAGAGCAACTCAGGTTGAACACAGATACAACTTGAATATCTCAGCAAAGATACTGGGAGAATGACCATGGCTGAAAATGGATAACTGCTTCTTCAGAATGCAGAGAGTCCCCATAGCCTAAGGCCAAAGAGAAAGGCAGCAGTTACTTTTATCATATGATTGAATTAAAGTGGTGCTGCGTTTCCCTTAGTAGAGCAGCATTTCCAGCCTGTTCAACTGCTCAGTAAGTGGATATAAACTAGGTCAGCCTGATTATGCACCTAACAAAATGAATATGTTATGGCTCAGTGCTCTATCGATGTGCTTTGGCAGCACCTGAACGAAGTGCAGTGAGACGGGAGGTACATGGTGTCCTTACCTGTAAGAACACCCAGGGTGAGGTAGAGATGCTTCAGGCTGGTGGCAAAGGAGCCCAGGATGAATCCAGTAGATGCAAGCAAGCCACCCAGCATGATTCCCACTTGGCAGGATAAATGGTTGCTGACAACACTCCCAAGCGGAGCTTCAAAAACAATCATAAATAGGGTCAGCAGAAAGGCCTTGAGTGTGCTGTGCAAAGGCCATGGTGTTAAACTGCAGAGCAGAGACCAACGTTCAAAGCAACAGGTCCATCCCTCCATGTTTACAGCTTTTATAATGGATGCCCAGAGAGAAGTGATCTCATCACACACAGATTGAGAAACAGAGATGAACTCGAACTCAGGTGTTTTGACTAACGTATTATTCATTCTGTTACAGTCATAATTCTGGAAATGTCAGTGTTCTTCGAATCTATTTAAATTACATGTCACTTGCACAGGGATGCTTGATGTGGTACTGATCATATGCCATTAATAATAAGGACAACAGTGAATTAGTAGAAAAGAAAGTGGCATTGTGTGAGAGCATAGAGGGAGAGCTTATAGGCTAATTCCACAACTGGGCACTGATTTTAGGTTTCAGAAGTTCCTGTGCATGAGAACTCAAAGCCCAGAAAAATCTAAGAAAAATATTTTGCTATGCCTGGTGGCATGTTCCTTGGTTCACTATTCAAAGTTTGCCAATGTATCCAAATTGTGTTGACCTTAAGGCTTATAAAAGATTTATTTAAATGGTGAGGGACAAAAAATAAGAGACATGGCATGCTGAAGAAGCCGTCTGACTCAGAGTGTGGAGTTATTTGATCCTGTATTCCTTGGGTCTTCCAGACGGTGGCTGAAATGCTGTAAGGGTTGGGGAAGGCATGTGAATTTTCTTCTAAAAAAATCATGCTGACACTAGTATTCCTATGAACAAGGTCAGAACTGTGATTCTATTTGTATCTCCATACTGTAATCATTTTGTATTTTGTATCTATTAGGTTGAAGTTGAGGGGCAACTCAGTATACATGATGAATTCAGTCATCAGTTCAATGTCTCCTATATAGTAAAAATATTGGAGATAAAGCTGTATATGTATCTCTATCTGTATTTACACCTGAGCCCATATCTATGTCTATATCTGGATCTGCATCTGTACCTGTACCTGTACCTCTATCTATCTAGATCTATCTTAAACAACCTCCTGAGGATCTATTGAATTCTCAAGGATACTATTCCTACAGTTACTGGAGTGTAATAAGATATCCACCAATCTCAGTGAAAACCAATTCAATGAATGCCTTTCACTTCTCTGTTCTGTCTGTGGCAGATTTTATACATTAAGTGTTTCAGATGTGATTCTGTAGTCTCCTGTCCCATATTCTAAACTCTAATTTTTCTTATATTACATTACCTGAAAAGTAGCATGTGGGAACTGAGTTTAAGGGGTCTCACATTCCTGTACAGAATTCTATTGTACTGCTCTAAAAAGATCTTGCTCAAAGTTTCATGGAGTCATTGTGAGCATACTGGTCATTTTCAGCATTTTACCTCATTTGGAGGATTATGAACCTTTTCAGAAGATGACAATGAGGTGAGTGAGACATCAGTATCCTCTGAGAAAGATAAACACCATCTCTTGGCATAACGACACAGGTACTGTAACTAATGACATGACCCTCAAAACCAACTGATTGTTGAAGAAATAAAAATTGAAATGGGCTACAAAACACAATTTGTTTGATCCTTCCAGACCTTCTTATCAATTGAAAGAGTCAACTTAGCCTTCTCAGGAAGCAGATTTCAGTACTAGAATTGCTCTCTAATTTCTCCCAACCAAAGAAATGCATTTCAGCACAATTCAACTGATTTCTGAGTATGTATATTTTTTCTAAAAATAATTAGTACATAGAAAGGAATGAAGGTAAGAAGTAGAGCAAGGACAAGTAAACAACAGAAAGTCATGGGACAAGAATCAAACCAGACAAAGCAAAAATACTTATGTCAAAATATCAGAAAACTAATCGATGAAGGTGACACTATTACCTTCAAGGGCCCCAGGCATGCACCAACCCAAAAGAACATGATCCTAGGCTGCATCCAACCTCATCTGTATTACATTTTGACCCCCACAATGGCCTCCAAGCACCACGACACTTTCGCTAAAAGCTTTGTATGGCCAAAACTCCTCTTCCCAAGGGGTGAGCTGAGGCAGGTACCTTCCTGGGCCATGACCCCATCAACATCAGCTTCAGTCCTCCTATCATCCCAGCACAGTAAGAGATCCAGTATGAGTCCTGATCAGGGCCTTGATCTCTTCACTGAGGGCCCTACTTCATTTTGGGGAGATACCAAAAGCCTGGATACAGTGCTACCAGAGCCCGCCTATCATATAACATTTAATCAGGTGGAGTTATTATGAGTTACTGAATAACATAGTTCTTGTCTTTGCAACTAAGATGAGATGAAAATACTCTAAATACATCATGCCACTCTAAATGATAGGATTATGTGAGTCTGTGCTTCAAATAGATTGTTTCAACATCATGCAGCCTTATAAACTCTGAGGCATCAATTTAGTTTTTGATTTGAAATTTATAAAAAAAATAAAACTCAGAGTTTGTCATCTTCAATGACACAGATGCAGCATTGATTCCCTTCCCCTAAAGAGTAACTCAGGGATTTTTAGATGAAAATGTACTCACAGGGAATATATTTAGCTCTTGGTTACACAATCTTATTCTCCCCCAATGCTTCTCCGAGTATTTATGCTTGAAGAGATGAAATCCATGAACCAAATTTTGAACCCTCTGGGAATCTAAGACTAGAGATGCGATATGATACTGATGGCATTTAAGGAGAGTCCATAGAAAGGGAACCTGGTTCTGTCCAATTGTTTATGCAACTGGAGGATGAGGAAGTGTTAGCATTGGGAAGACAGAGCCAAGCATATACTGTGGCTCCCCAAATCAGCACAAGTTCTACCTCTGTGTGGAAAACTAAATGGTATATGTCCTTCTCAGTGTATTAATGACCTCTTCCATGTGGCATCAGCAAAGACCATTAGTTCTAAGACTGCTTAATTTTGGTTCTTTTCTTTTTATATATATTTATATTTTTATGTAGATTGATCTTTTCTTTTCATATAGTGTTAGTCAAGGTTTAGAAAAAATGAGAATGAAAGTTATTTGATTTTGGCAAAGGTCATAGTCAAGTTCAAGTGCAGTCAATAACCATCTATCCTTGCAATACTCACCACAGAGCATGGTCACACAATCTACAATGGAATGAATCCATGCAGTTTGTGCATAATCCTGACCAAAGTATGTCTGGAACTCCACAAAAAAAATTGAGATACATCTGAAAAACACAATGCAGATATTGTATACAAAAGGTGAATGAACATGGTACTGAAACAGAACTAAAAAGTTTTTATTCAATCAGATGCACATTGTCTAAGAGTTCTAATTACTGGGCTACAATAAGTGGGATATTAGAAGCTGGCAGTCTGAATCATTCAGAAGAACCACAAGAGGGGCTGCCAAAGCCAGAAAGGTACAAAGACCACCACTCTAGGGAAGGATTGATGGAAAACACAGCAAGTCAAAAATCTTGGTTTATTACTCATCCCAGTATTCTGTTAATACATCTGTAACTTCTAAAAGGTGTTTGTGCAACTTATAATTTGAAAAGTAAATAGCAATTTATAAAAATAAACAATTCCACTCCTGGGATTTATACAAAAGTCATAATCATGTGATGTTGATGATAATAATAGTTACACATAAAAGGATGTATTCCAAAGTACTATCTATTGCAGCTGATTATTGTAACTAACCAAACAATAAAGGACTTGTTAAATTATAGAATGTTAATAAAATGGAAAGCTTTATACTAAATGTTTAAAATGATGACGTTGAGCAGTATCTATAGATTAGAAATAAATCTGCAAGATTGCTCTCCATCACTATGGAAACCCAGGTGACCCACGCCAAAGGAAAAATACCCCTCCCACAGCCTCATCTCTATGGGAGGAACTCAGGTGAACAGCACAGAGGAGGGAGTCCCATCTCCTTGCTACAACCACCACTGAGGTCCAGAGACCAGAAGGAATGCCAGTCACACAGTAGGATGCACACAGGACCCACAATCAAGAGCAGCAGTGTGAAAAATCAGAAGCAACAATTCTAATACAAACCAAAGTGTGACCAAGGCCTCTGCAGGACTGGCAGTCACCTTAGAATGGATCCAGAGCTTTTGTAACTCACCCCTTTCTCTCAATGTTTTCATCTTTTTCTTCTTCACCTTTCTTTTCTTTCTTTCTTTCTTTCTTTCTTTCTTTCTTTCTTTCTTTCTTCCTTCCTTCCTTCCTTCCTTCCTTCCTTCCTTCCTTCCTTCCTCCCTTCCTTCCCTCTCTTTTCTAAATCACTGGGGAGATATCCAACCACAGAAAACTAATCCCATCCCCCCAACCCAGAGACCAAGTACAGATAATTCCTCAAATAACTTCTCATTGTTTCTTTTCTATCCCCTCATCTAGTTTTTCAAACCTTACACAGTCATTCTTTGTCCACCAGCCTTGCTTCTACTGCCTTTCCAGTTATCTCTGTTTTATATGGTTTCTTCCCTAAATTTCTCCACCATTGTGTAAAATTCCTCTACTAAGGGGAAACACTTTGCACACAAATACTCATTTACAATTGGTTCTGTTATATGTTTATAGACTCTCCACCTACAGTCTACAGTACATAATCCATGGTTACCACAGTGTGTGAGTTTCTAAATTATGCTTTATTCTACTGCTTTTGCTAATTTTACTACTCTACCTGGGATGTCATATACATTGTAACCAGTTGTTCTCCCTTCTTAACAATAATGGGGATCTCTAGGGTAATTACCTCCCCACAACCCTACAACAAAGGACCAGTGACTGAGCCAACAGCCCACTGTGAACTAATTGGGAAGGCAGAATTTCTTTTTTGAGACAGGGTCTTGCTGTGCAGTTTGAGCAGGCCTAGAATTCACTTTGTAGCCCAGGCTGGTCTTGAAATTGCAACGATCCTCTGCCTCAGCCTCCTGAGTGCTACAATTATAGGTATATGCCATTATCCCAAGCTGAGGTAGGATCTTAGACACAAACCAAGAATCTCTTGCAGACATTAGACATCCCTGAAGAACAGACATTTCCTAGAGAAGTCTTGATACAAATGATATAGTTACTACAAAAACCCAAAAGGATCATGATAGAAAACAAAATAAACATTTTTTGAAATAGAAATGACAAAATGAAAAATCAAAATGAATCTCAGACCTCTTCAGACTACCTAGAACAAGTCCATGTGATATTGACATAGAAGAAAATTGGAAGACATACACCTGAAATTTCAGGATATAACAGCAACTAAATTTAGAAAAGTCCATGAAGCTATAGAGGAAGTAAGATCAGAAATACTCTTAGATAAAAAAGAAATGTCAACATTTATAAAGGAATTTCTCAGAAAATTCAGAGGAGAGATAAATGTAAAAAAGTAGATGATGATAGCAAGAGATTAGAAATATTGAACAATCAACATAGAAAAGAAATGGTGAGCATGAAATAGATTCAAACAGATATTCAGGATATTAAAAATTCCACTGAAAATGGGCAAAACTGAATGAAACTGAAGACAGATTTTCAAACATTGAAGACAGGCTATGACTAGAAATCCTGAAAGGAGGGATCTTCTGAAAATAACAAAAGATCAAGAAATAATTTAACAGCTGCAACAAAGCGAAATAAGAATAATTGGTGTTGACAAAAAAGCAGGAGTCAACACCAATGATATAAAAAATATTTGCAGAACTATTAGGAGAAAGTTGTTCAAGCCTGGGAAAAGAATCTGACACGCAGAGAAGTGAAGCACATAGAACTCCAGTTAGCCATAGCCAAAATAAATCTATACCCAGACATATAATAGTCAAGATCAGAAATTCAGCACAAGAACAGAATAGCAAAACCTGTTAGAGAAAAGAAAAAGACCACCTACAAATCATGGCAAATTTATCGACACAAACCACCAAGTCAAGAAGATCTTGCAGTGAAGTATTTCAATCTCAGAAAGAAAACAACTTCCAACCCAGATTGATGTATCCTGCAAAACTACCTTTCAAAATTATTGAATAAATAAGATACTTCCATGAACAACTGAAGAAATTCATGACAATCACATCAATACTACAAAGGATAGTAAAAGGTATTCTAGACAGAGATAAGAACAACAACAGAAAGAAATCAATAAGCACTTAAAGTAATTAAACAGAGAGGAAATGCAGTGAACCAAAAGCAAGAAAGTAACATGACAAAGACAAGTCAATTATGTGTCAGTTATTACTGTAAATGTGAATGGACTCAATTCACCAATCACAAGAAACAGACTGGCAAAATGGATCAAGAAACAAGCTCCAACAATATGCTGTATACAGGAAACACATTCTACTTAAAATAAATTCAAAGACTAAAAGTCAAAAGATGGGAAATAATAATCAAACAGCAGGAAAACAAGAGGAAGAGATAACAATCATGAATATATATGCACTAAATATGAGAGCACCCAACTATATAAGATAAGCATTAATGATATGAAAAATCAAATAACCAGGAACAGAATTGTAATGAGGAACTTAATACCCCACTATCACAAAAAGATAGATCAACTGAACAAAAACATCAGAAAAAAAAAAAAAACAACAGAACTCAACCAAACCTATGAACAAATGGACTTAGAGTATACAGAGTGTTTCACACAGCAGCTTCAGAATATAGGTTGTATTCAGCTGCTCATGGGACATTCTCTAAAATAGACCATATAATAACCCATAAAACATGCTTAAGTAAATACAAAGGAATTGAAGCTATCCCATGAATATTAATTGACCATAATGTAATAAAAGTGGAAATTAAAAGAAAGAGAAACAGCAAAAGCTCCATAAACACATAAAAAATAACAACCTCCTGAACAACCAAAGAGTCACAGAGAAAATTAAAGAAGAAATCAAACAATATGTACAATCAAACAAAAATACAAATACGACTTCCCAGGGCTTATAGGATGCAATGAAAGCAGTCTTAAGAGAAAAATTTATAGCAGTGAATTCTCAAAACAGGAGAGCCAAATAAACACAAATAAGCCTAATGCTACACCTCAAGTTTTGAGAAAAAAAAAAAAACACAAAAAACAAAACCAATTGAAGCCCAAACCTCATACAAGGGAGGAAATTACAAAGATCAGAGCAGAAACTAATGCAATTGAGACCAAAACAAAGCAAAGCAAAACAAAACAAAAAATTAGTGTATCAGAGAGTGGGTTCCCTGAAAGAATAAATAAAATTGATAACCTCTAGCCAACCTAACCAAAAAAATGGAAAGAAAATGCTGAAATTTATGCAATAAGTAGTGATGGTGAAATTGCTACAGATCCTGTGGAAATTCAGAAGATCATCAATACCTATTTTGAAAATCTTTACTCTCATAGAATAGAAAACACAGAGGAAATGGGCAGATTCAAAGTAACATGAATTACCAAAGGTGAATCATGAAGATATAAAAATATTAAATAACCCAATATAAGATAATGAAATTGAAAATGTAATTAAAAACTTACCAACAAAGAAAAGCCCAAGACCTAATGGACTACAGTTGAACTCTACAACAAATTTAGAGAGAACTTATTGCCAATACCACTCAAAATCTTTAATGAAATCGAAAGGGAAGCAGTTCTCCCTATCTCATTCCTAGAGGCCAATATTATTTTGATACTAAAATCAGAGAAAGTGTTAATCAAAAAAGATAAATATAGGCCAATCACCTCGATGAACATAGATGCAAAAATCCTCCATAACATACTAGCAAACAGAATGGAACAAATCTTTAAGGTTATATACCATGACCAACTGACAGTCATCTCAGGAATGTAGGGATGGTTGAACATATGCAAGTCAATAAACATAATACACCATATCAAGAGAGCCAAAGACAAAAATCACACAATCATTTCATTAGATGCACAAAAAGCTTTTGACAGAGCCCAACACTCATTCACAATAAGAGCCCTAAGAAAATTGGAAAAAACAGTCTTTACCTCAATATGATAAAAGCCATCCATGACAAACCAATAGCCAACTTCATACTAAATGGACAAAAACTGCAAGCTTGCAATCTAAAATAAGGAACCAGACAAGGATATCCACTATTACCACTTCTATTAAATATAGTTCTGAAAACACTAACCAGAGCAATTAAACAAGAGAGTGAAATAAAAGAAATAAGGATAGGAAACAAAGAAGTTAAATTATCACTATTTACAGATGATATGATACTCTACATAGAATACTCCAAAACTCCACTGAATGACTTCTAGAATTAATTATCCAGTGCAGTAGAACAGCTGGATATAAAGTCAGCACTCAAAAATCAATAGCATTCCAGTACACAAAAATTCACTGAGCAAGATATTAGGGAAACCATACCCTGCACAAGAGCATCCAAAAAGCGAAATACTTAGAAATCAATCTAACAAAGGAAATGAAAGATCTATACATTGAAACTTACAGTGCTCTCAACAGAGAGATCAAAGAGAATATCAGAAATTGTAAAGATATCCTTTGCTCATGAACAGGAGCAACCAACAATGTGAAAATGGCCCTACTCCCAAAAACTGTTATACAGATTTAATGCAATCCCAATCAAAAACCTTTAACATACCTCCTAGATCTAGAGAAAACATGCCTAAAATTCATTTGGAAACAAAAGAAACCTAGAATAGCGAAGGCAATCCTGGGCAACAAAGGTAAGGCAGGAAGCATCACTAACCCTGACTCAAAATTATATTGCAAACCTCAAACCCTGAGAACATTGATCCAGGAGAGAGGAAAAAACAAAAGAGACTGAGGGCAGCAAACATGCAACATCAGACACAGCTTCAATGGACATTAAGAGATATCTTCAAGACCTTGTAGATGAGCTTAAAACTGAAATATTAAATCAGGTAAAGCAAGATATAAACAGATTAATAAAAGAAATGCTAAGAATCTTTCAAGAGGACACAGATGGAAGAAGGGAGAATACAAAAAAAGGAGAGAAACCTTCAATAAAGAATATAAAAAAATACAGAATACATGAACAGATTCAAAGAGATTACCAGGAAATTAAAAACTCCATTGAAAGCTGGCAAAACTCCTTAAAAGAAACTAAGGATAGACTATCATAACTTGAAGACAAGTTTGCAATGTCTGATCATGAAAGGAAAGATCTCTTAAAAATAACAAGAAAACAGGCACTATCACTACAAAGGCTAACAGATGACAAGAGAATCTACAATTTAAAAATAAGAAATGTGAATGAAGAAGCAGGAATAAAAACAGATGATTTACAAAGGCTATTCGTGGAAATAATTAAGGAAAACTTCCCAAGCATAGAAAAAGAAAATGATATTTGCTTATGTGAGGTGTACAGAACTCCAGCCACCTATGACCAAAACAGAGCTACACCCAGACATATAATAATCAAGATACCAGAAATTCTGTATAAAAACAGAATATTAAAAGCCATCAGGCATCTTCTCAGGAGGATTGAAAATATCATACACAGTGATATATGTGCAACAATGTTTATAGCAGAACAATTTGTAATAGCTAAATCTTGGAAGCAATCCAAATATCCATCACCAGAGGAACCAATTAAAAATATGGTGATTTTATGTAATGGAGTACTACTCTGCTATAAAGAAGCTACAAAGGATAAATTCAAGGCTTTCATAGGTAAATGGAAGCAATTAGAGATCATACTCATAGGTGAAATCAATCAAACTCACATGCATAAACATCACATTGTCTTCCTAATGTAAGAAACTGACAATGTAAATAAGATCCAAAACCTACAATAGATACTGTGAAAGGGAAAGAAACTTCTCAAAGGAAAGAACTGGGATTAGTGAAAGGAGACGAGAAGAAAGGGAAAAGGTAAAAGATACAGAAAATATAGCTAAGTTATACTATTGATTTTTTTTAGTTCATTGAAAAACAATTTGTGTTTATATTGTTTATATTGTTTGATCAGTTTTTCATGTCTATATCTGAAGCCATCTGATGGGCACACCTCTAGATTTGCCATAGTCCTCTTGTTCTTCACACTGAACACTGATATAATTACCTCTGCCAAAGGGACATAAAATATCTCTTTCCACCCATAATTTAAGAATCCTGATAGCATGTTGCAGTAGGTCTCATGCTAGGTTAATAATTCTGTCAGGGCCTGGAGTACTTATATTGTTCATTCAGGATTTCCACCTTTTTGCATTGTTCCTCTAATTTTTAAATATGTCTTCTTTAGACGTGTTCAGCCTTTCTTTCACTGCATTTATCATTTCTTTTTTTATGTGGGAGATTATTTCTTATTTGAGTTCTTTTATAGCTTCCCGGAGTTCTTTATATCAGTTGATATCATTTCATGTGTTTCAGGTGTATGGCTTATATTTTCTTCTATGTACATGGCTCCTAGGCTTTCTGGGAATGGGCTGGAGGTTTGAGATTGCATTTTGGTCTTTTGTTTTGTTATTTTCCTATATTTCTGGGTTTTGAGTGATGTTCCAAAGCTTCCCCCAAGCGTACTGCAAATCACCTCATGTGCCCTAGGCTCCTGGGACTGAATGGAGCTTGCTGACTGTGGACCCGTCAGGTCCCCAGACCTCCCATGCCTCCTCCTGTGTTTCAGGAAGCTGGGAGGGCTCCTAACTGCTGGGAGTGATGGTGCAAAGCTCTCCCTGAGCCAGCACAAGTGTTCTGGGACGCATCTTGGGTGCCCTTAGCTCCCAGAATGGAAAGAAGGTTGCTAGGTTTGGCCCAGTCAGTTCTGCGGATCTCCCCATGCCTCCTATGGTGTTTCAGGAAGCTGGGCCCAGGGCCTGGAGTACTAACACACTGCCACTCTCTGTAATACAGAGAATAAACCCCAAACTACCTGGATAATTACATGAATTTAAATTTAATGAAAATCTTGCAGAACTTTTAAAAAGCATAAATTAAACACAACTTCACACTAGTTTTAATTCAGCCTAACAACAACTATAGGAATCCTTCTGTCCAGTGGTACCTCTTTCTCTTTTCCCCTAGCCAGGTGTTGATCTCAAGATGCCTCCTAAGAAATCCAGGTGGGTTAGTACACACCTGTAAGCCAAGCACTCTGGGAGACTGAGGCAGGAGGATCACAAGTTCAAGCTCAGCCTTGACAACTTACTGACTTACTGAGATTGTATCACACATACAAAAAAGAAACAAAACCTAAGAAAACAGAAGTAAAAGTCTTATATCTCTTAATCTCAAAAAAATCACTTATAGTACTAAAAACTCTACTATTTTCTCCTAACCACTAGGTGTTCAGTTTAAATGAATAAAGATTGATTAGATATGGCATTATTATCTAAATAGTTTAGTTATCCCTAGCCCAAGGTTGCTCAGAAGCAGAACTGCTGACAGTCTAGGTCAGAGTATTCTTTGTTGCAGAGATTATCCTGTTCATTATAGGATGTTTAGCAGCATCGTTGAACTCTGCCTAGCATATTTCCAGATATTGCCAACTATCTCCTGGAAGCCAAAACCAGCCTGATTAAGAGCCATGGGTTGAATCAATCACCAGGTTCTACTTATTCTCCCTCATATAAGACAGCTCTTGTATTCCTCCATATATCTCCATTCCCCTTATCATCCACAATTCATGCCACACCTTTTCCCTGGACTGTAGCCCAAAGCCTCCTAACTGATCTTTCTGAATTCACACTCAGCTGCCTTCAGGACCTTCTACACATGGTAGAAGTGAGCTTTCTATTTCTTTCAACACTCCACCCATGATTTTTTCACACTTTTAACTTTTTCCCTTTTCTAAGTTGTTCTCTCAGCAATCTTCCTTATTTTAGTCTCAGCCCAACAGTCCATTCCTCTAGGAAGTTGTCCCTGACTCCCCTCGAGAACCTAAGGCTGAGATTGACTCCTCTCTTCAGTGTTTCTACTACAAGATGGATACCGGCTACAATGTGTGGCAACTCCCTCTGTATTTGTCTGTATTCTCTGCTAGACTACAGCTTTGTGGAGCAAATCTGTCTTATTTCACACTGAATCTCAGAGGTCTAGTATAGTACTTGTTACCTAATAGGTGCTCATAAATATTACGTAAGGAAGGAAGAAACGGGTAAAGGAAGGATTAGGATGGGTAGAGGAAGTGACTGGAGTATGAGGAAGTAAAAATAGTTGAAAACACAACTTCAAGAACTTATGGATGAGAACAAGAAGGGGAAGATGGGGTGGCAGATATTCCATGGGTTCATGTGGCTAGAGGAGAGAAAGTAAGGAGTGAGGAAGCTCAGTGTGATACAAGCTGAGAGGAAGAACCAGCAAGAGGCAGATACAGAAACTTGAGATGTAAGAAGAAAACAGAAGATCTAGGGAAAAAAAATGTCCCAGATAATCAGATCATTTAGAGAACTTAATATTCTCTTTTGGGGAATTTAATGTCAGTGTGACTGTTTGTATCTTGTGATGATTTTATTTTATTATTTTTTATTTATTTATTTATTTATTTATTTATTTATTTATTTATTGGTACCAGGGATCAAACTCATGAACTTGCATTTGCCAGACAGGCACTTATACCACTGAGCTAAATCCCCAGCCACTTGTGATGATTTTAAAATCTTGCCTTGTTTCCTGCTTGCTGGCTTTCTTAACTGACTCGACTAGTCATATCCAGTCAAGTGCTAAGTAGGAGATAATCAAAAGTATGAAAGATTCTTATCTAAACATGTGAGCACACTTGCCAGAAATAAACATTTTAATAACCACGTATGTGTATCTGAATATGTCTTTAATGACATAGCAATTCTTATATTTTCAAGGAGAAAAGGACCACAGAACTTGTAAACTATTAAGTTTTATGATTCATGCCTTTTAAACACAGGCATGATTTTAAAGAAATCAAATTTTATTAGGAACATGTGTACATCTCACTCTGAAGATTGTGGTGTTGTGCTTTGGAATATTTGTACAATTACAGATGTCAAGAGATCTCAGAGGCTTTTACTGAGTGAGAGTTTTTGATAAAGCATCTTAATCTTTCAGGGTCTCAGTTTTCCTTGTCTAAAAATGAGCATTTTTGTTAAACATAACTCTGAGTCTGAATACACTAGATCATCCTGTAGTAGCAAAAAACTCCTCACATCTAGCATTTGATTGGTTCTATTTGGAGGAAAGAAGAAACAAAGTACTATCAGTGTCGTCCGTTATGAAATAGCTTTCTCAAAGGCACGTTCTTTCAAGGGGCCAGAGGTTTGCTGACTGAGTCTTCCAACTCTGCGGTAAAATTTTGTGCTGTGCTGCTCTTGAAGAGTTAGGCAGTGGCAACATCTAGCACTTGGTAAGGCTTTTATTTGGCGGATGAGACTATCCATTAAGTCAGGTCAGGAATTGATCCACTGAGCAATGTAGCCTTGTGGTTAAAAACACTGTCACTAAGCATAGCCCTTAGACAGGTGATTGAATTTTTGTACACTATGAAAATTAAGTTATTTAATAATAAAAGATACTTGAAAACATGCCAAAAGAATAAGTGTTCATTTAATGTCAAAAATTATTCATAGATTAGCTATTGTTAAGAGCTCCAAAGAGTTCCAGAGTTCCCAATAACTATTATGACTAACGTGGATCCAGCAGACTTAGAGAAAAATAAATCTCAGACATAGGTAATTTGGTTTGGCATGTTTTTTTGTTTAACATTTAAAACAAGTTTTGGTTTTCAATTATCAAACCATTGAAGTGATCAATGAATTGCAGAGGATGTTGTGGAGTACATATTACGCATTAGCTGTAGTCTTAACATAGATGATGCATTTGCTAAAAAGATGTCCCAAAGAAAAAATAAGTAATCAATACATACTAACAAGAGGAAGTAGATAATAATGACTGTTGTAATAGTCTACACAACTTTAAGCACTATGTAAAATTTGTGTGGTGAGCTGGGCATGGTGGCACACACCTATAATTCCAGCACTCAAAAGGCTGAGGCAGGAGGATTGCTGGAAGTTCAAGACCACCTGGGCTACAAAGTGAGCTCAATGCCAGACTGCATAGCAGGGTCCTGTCTCAAAAGACAATAAAAAATTTTTGTGTGGTGGAAAGGAAGAGCTGAAATAGGATTTTGCAATGACTTCTTTCCTAATTACAGCATTGTTTGTGACATCAAAAACCAAGAAAAAATAAAAATAAAAAATAAAAATTTCCATCAATGAAAATGTGTCAAATAAACATGGACACAGTCCTAGGGCACAATTATTATTTTAGATGAGGGTCTCACTATTTCATTCAGGCTAGTTTCAAAATTATTCTCTTGCAAGATGGTGAAATTATTTATAAAGCAGGGGAAAAAGCTCAAGCCAGTGTATGTAATGAGTCCATTAATGTAACTAAAACAATACATTTTATATGTTAATACAAGTTTGAGGATTTTCTTGTTTTATTTTGTTTTTGTACTGATTCCAAGAAACTATTTGCAAGATTAAGTTTAGGCAGTGAAACTGGAATTTGAGAAATGAAGAGAAGAAGACATTTTATATATTTCCAAATTGTTTAAATTTCCCATCTGAATGAGTGATCTTTAATTATAGTTTCCCATAGAAAGAAAAAGAAAAAGAAAAAGAAATAGGTGCTGATGATCTGGCTGAACAAATCACCCTAGAGCTGCTTCCTTGGTCTCACCTCCAGGGCTCCTGGAGGCTTCTGGGTTCCTAACATTTGGGTTCCAAAGCCTCATCACACTTTCCTAGTCTGACCTTATCCAGAGTCTGTGGCCTCCTGTGCACACCTCCTGGGAACTTCTAGTAATAGGTCTTTGCTTCCACCACAGCTTTCTTTTCTGGTTTCCAGAGAAACCTCTGGCAATTCAGGAGAGGAGGCTCTTCGCCGTGACCACCAGGCCAGTGACAGATGAAGTGCACAGTACTGACACAACCTGAAACATCTTCTGTTTTTACTTGTGCCAGGCCAAATCTTTCCCATTGTTTAAGACTTCACTCAAGAACAACTGTTCTAGAAAGTCTGAACTTACCAGTCAGAACTCATTCCACTCACAGCATTATTCACAGAAATTTATATTTAGCACATCTTGTATTTCAGTTATTTCTGCCTAAGCCTACAATATGGTATCTAACAGCTGTCTTTTTTGGAGAAACCTACCACAGAACCTTGTCCTCAATGAATGCTTGATACAAGCTAGTAGCTCAATTCACAATAGTTAAAATATGAAACCAGCCTAGATGTCCACCAATTAAGAGACAAATGTAATATTACTCAGCCATAAAGAATAACAGTAATTTATAGAAAAAATGGATGAATGTTGAGACTATAATAAGTGAAACAAATCATACACAAGGCTAACTATTGAGCAGTTTTTCTTATATGAGCATCCCAAAATATAATAATTTAAAGAGAAAAATAAAAAAGAAAGATGGTAAGCAATAAAGGGGTAAAACCAAGCATGATAGCACATGCCTGCAATCTTGGCACTCAGGAGGCTGAGATAGGAGGACTATTGCAAGTTTGAGACCAGCCTGACTTACAAAGTGAGCTCAATGCCAGCCTGAACTGGGTAGCAAGATCGTGTCTCAAAAACAAACAAACAAACATAAATAAATAAATAAAATAAAGAGGTAAACATTCTAGACATGCAGAAATGGGTCTAGGGAAGCAGAGAGATGGAAGTGCTGGGAAGAGAGGTTAAAAATGATCAAAACACTGCACTGATAATTGTCCAAAATGAATGCAATTATTGTGCATATCGAACATATTAATAAAAACAGGAATTGTTACTTTTTGTGTTCTTAAAATAACAGAATTGATTTTACTTAAACTGAAATTGAAGCTTAAACCCACAATTTAAAAATTTTTAGTCCCTGATAGCAATCATAGGATCTGTTGACCACCCCAAATATTATTGAAAGAAAATTGAGATTTGATGTCCTACCAAATGAGACAAGTCATATAATATACTGATGAGCATCAAAGACCATCAGTAAATTAGTCTCACTGATGTAACTCCTCAATTATCTACAGAAAATACCATGGAAGAAATTTTTCCTCTAATGAACCAATTGGTATAGTTCCCATTTATTCCATATGTGATATGTTTAAATATTTCATGTTAATGATAGGGGAAATGGAGGGTAAAAAGTAATGTATATCATATTATTTTACATCTTCTAGAATTGCATATGAAAGCAAATGGCTGGAATAGCCATTACATTTGGTCTAAAAATAACATTCCTAAACATCTGAACATATAGCTGATATTAGTAGAAACTAATGCCTACCACACTTAAGTATCAGAATTTGCAAAGGAAAAGGTTTCTGAATAGTCAAAGGAAACAAGACTTTTGGGAAGATGACATAGAGGTGAGCAGCAGAAAAAGAGCCTCGCTTAGATTTGGTGTCCAGGAATATACCAATGTGAGGAAAGGAATAACAGGAAGTGGGTCCCTGTGACCCAGGAAAGATCTGAAGCAAGAATTAAACCCCATGGAGAGAGTGAAAAAAGAAAACCCAATGAAGAAGAAGGAGGCAGTGGTGCTTTCTCCCTCAGCCCACACTCACTGGGTGGGAGAGGCTGCTTACATCTGTACATGCCTGGTGAATGTTAGAGACCCCAGAGGCGTCCACAGAGAGGAGAACCAGTGGAACAGAGTGGTGGACTACAGTGGACAGCAGTGGATGGTGACCTATTCCTGTTGGAATTTCCCCCAAGAGAGGGATATTGTCTGAGAACCATCTAGGAGACAGGCAAACTGAGCCTGGGACTCAAGTGGCTGCTGGCTCCACCTAGTGGCTCCCAGTCAACTTCATGACCACAGGGACCCCAGGGACTGCTGGAGGCTGTGCGAGTCTGGTTCCAGCCTTGTAGCCAGAAGCCAATCTGAACTTCAGTTGAAATAGCGGTGCTATCTCACTGGGATTATCCACTGCCCCGCTGTGGAGCTGCTGCTGCTTGCTAGGATTGACTGACATGAATCTGGACTATGTCTGCCCACGTTGTCTACCCGTGATAGTAGACACAACTCTTAAGGGAATATTTTTCCTTTTTCTTTATTTTCTCTCTCTCTTTTTGGTTGTGGTTGTTTTTCATTCATTGTGTGTTCTTGTCTTCATGAGTGTGAACATAGTTTTTAGTTTTTGATTGTGACTGTTTTACCCTGTTCTTGTTTTTCTTTCACTCTTTTCCTCATTTCTTTTGCACCAGTTTCCCAAAGTTAGTTTGTTTCTCCTCTGTCCTCCAGCCTTGCTTCTAATCACTTCCTTTTCTTCTATTTCTCTCTCCCCCCAACCCTTTTAAAATTTTCTTCCTGAGAATAAAATTGTCATATTAAAGGTTTACTTATGGCATATACAACCTTCTGATTCATTTTAGATTTTGTTATATGACTGCAAATCTAGTTCATATAATTAAAAGTGGCAAATTAATAGTTAAAATTTTTGACATCTTAGGCTATGTTTGATGCTATTGTTATAGCTGATTGTACTCCTTTAGTTAAAGAGACGTAATTGTTCTAACCAGTTGTATATCCTGGTGCACCTAATAATCATAAAAACTACTATAGGCCAGGGCCAAAGAACCTGGGGCTAGGGAAAGTAGGCAGCAATTTCTCATCCCAAATAAATAGAAGAGGTAGGATCTTGCAAGAGACTCAAAACACAAAATTCAGCTACACCCAGAAGACACCTTTGAGAAGCACTCATTTCCTGAAGGTTCTCCATACTGGCAATAAGGTTACTCACCATAAGAAATTTATAAGCATCAACTGAGGAATTAAACTAATAGAAAATGAGAAGACACTTAAACAAGATGCAACACCAGATGTTCAGCTCACCAAAGGCAAACCCAGGGGGCAATGAGGTGGAACAATCCAAAACCCATTCACTTGGACTCTCTCAAGTGGTAACAACAAAGCAAATGAATGAGGCATTAGAAAAAACCAAATCAAAAACAATTTCTCAGATAACTACAGAGATGGTGATTATATTGGAAGACATGCTTACTGACTCTAGAGCAGATAGAGATTTTAAAAATGGAGGAGCTTAGGGAAATGATGGAAATCATGAATGCTTAACAGAGGAAAGAAATTGAATTCATAAGACAGATTCAAAAAATATCCAGGGGATTAAAAATTCCACTGAAAGTAAATGCAGTAGAATGAGCCAATGTGAGGATGGATCTCACATATAGAAGACAGGATTGTAGTTATAATCACAAAAAAAGGGTTTCTTAAAAATAGTAAGAACTGAGGGAGCTAAAGATGGCCAATCAGTGAGCAACAAAATACAAAGCCTCCCAGGAGAAACAACTCATATGCCGGAATAAAACATCCTGGAGAGACCCAGACAGAGGGGAGATGGATCCTCTTGACACAAAAAGAAATTAAAATGTAAAAAAGCTCATCAAGTACACAGTCTCAGGGCTACAACTGGAACAGCTAAAATTATCTGGCAAGGCGTTTTCACTATGACCCGCCAAGATTGCACCGGCCTGAATTCGCAAATTCGCACCAGCCAGCAGAGCTGACCAAACTCATTCTGCCGCCACTCACAGGAGCCACAGCCGAAATGAGGTCAGGGGTTGGTGAGCCCAAAGGCGAGCAGAACCTGTGAAGGGACCTTCATTATTACACAATCAGTGCTGGAAATGAGACACCCCCCCCCCACGGGAAGGACATGACCAAATGGGCAACATGTTGGAATTGGGCATGAGGAGCCTGAAACGAGAGCAATAGTGACTCCACTTGGTTACTCCCTTCCCAGAGCAGATTTGTGGGATTTGCTTGCACTGGGTCACACCCCTGGCCAGGACCCAATGAGCCATCCCAAATCAATTAACTGCACCTAACATGCACTAATCCTGTGAAGGCCCCTGAAGTTTGGCTGGCCTGGTGGGGAGGGGCCAGCATACACAGCCCCTGCTTACACCTCAGTGACAAGAACAGACAGGAGAGGGCGGAGTTCCCTTGCCAGCATGCTTTGGAGGAAACGTGGCCAACAGGGAAGAGGGCTGAGACCTGCACTGTAACCTGTGTAGGGGAAGCCAGGACCATGACAGGAGAGAGAGGCAAGAGGAGGCCCCCAGCCCAGAACCCTGAGAGCACTGATCCAGGAGAAGGAAAAACAAGGGAGACTGAGGGCGGCAAACACGCAACATCAGACATGGCTTCAATGGACATTAAGAGATATCTTCAGGATCTTGAAGATGAGCTCAAAACTGAAATATTAAATCAGGTAAAGCAGTATATGAGTAGAGTAATAAAAGAAATGCTCTCAGGAAGCATCTCTCAGGATGATACAGATGGAAGAAGGGAGGAACACAAAAAAAAGGAGAGAAACATTTGAAAACGAATATAAAGAAAATATAGAATACATGAAGCAGATTCAAAGAGACTAACAGGAATTAAAAACTCCATTGAAAGCTGGCAAAACTCCTTAAAAGAAACTAAGGATAGACTATCAAAACTTGAAGACAAGTTTGCAATGTGTGATCATGAAAGGAAAGATCTCTTAAAAATAACAAGGAAACAGGCAGTAATAATACAAAGGCTAGAAGACGACAAGAGAATCTATAATTTAAGAATAAGAAATGTGAACAAAGAAGCAGGAATACAAACAGGTGAATTACAAAGGCTATTCACAGAAATAATTAAGGAAAACTTCCCAAGCATGGGAAAAGAAAATGACATTCTGTTATGTGAGGCATACAGAATTTCAGCCACCTACAACCAAAACAGATCTACATCCAGACATATAATAATCAAGATACCAGAAATTCAATATAAAAACAGAATATTAAAAGCAGTCAGAGAAAAAAAAACAGATTACCTATAAAGATAAGCCCATCAAGATCATGGCAGACATCCTGACACAGACCATCAGATCAAGAAGAGCTTGGAGCAAAGCATTCCAAGCCATGAAAGAAAATAACCTCCAGCCCAGATTGATGTATCCTGCAAAACTGTCACTAGAAACGAATGGAGAAACAAGATGCTTCCATGACAAAGAGGAACTGGGCGAGTTTGTGACCACCAATCCAACCCTACAGAGAATACTGAAGGACATTCTAGAGAGAGAAAAAAAATACCAGGATTTTAGGAACAGTGGCAGAAGGGCCTAAATGAGTGGAGCAGGCTGTAGAATGAAGGCAAAAAGTAGACAAACAAAGGCAGAAAAATAACATAGCAGAAATGAGGCAGAGAAGGATGGCTAGAATCTCTAACACAGATGGCCTTGATACACTATATTGTTAAAAGTGCACTAGGATTTAAAACCCACATTACTCACACCACTCTGCTTAAATGTATTATATTCTGTTCCAGTCATTCTATATATACTAGATTTGAGGGCACAGATAGTTGTCCCAAAAATAATAGGAAATATTATGGTAATCATCCTTAATTTCCTATTAACTTATTCTAAAGCTCTGTATAATCTACACTGTTTTATCATGACTGATTGTAAGTGAATCTGATTTGTTAGATTGCTGTTTTGTATTGATAGACTTTATTCAAAGCTGTTATGATTGACAGTATCAAGTCTGAGAGTATAGGTAACTGCACTGAAGATTACAAGATTCACTAGAATATCCATTCTAGTTTGATCATTACCTGCCTTTGAAGTTTTATACTGTCTACAATATTTTATTTTTACTAATACTGTTATGTACTGCTATATTCAATTACACTGCTATATTCAATTATGCCTGATGATACAGACAGTTCTATTGAAGATAATAAGAGACAACACAGCAATCATTGTAGATCACCTTGTACTGTGGTTTTATATGACTTTTTGGTTTTATGTTTTTATAAGAATTTGTTTTGTTTTGTCTTGCTATGTTTTGTTTTTCCCTCTAATACAGAAAGGATAGAAATACATGTAGAGACTAATGCATCCGTAGCTGTTTACAGTCTCACTATTTGAATGTCTACTTTGTCTACTTTAATTTTGTAACTTGAACAACTATTTCTAAGAGGACAATATGTAATTTATCAACTAATGATTTCTTATTGTTTATCTTTTTTAAAAAATTCTGTATTAGCTCTACCCTTTACATGTTTTTTTCTCTTTAAATAAAAAAATAGCAAGAACTGCTATATGATGCAGATAAGAATAACATAAGGTTATTAGAGTCCATGAAAAAGCAGGAGATAATGTAAATGACATAAAAAACCTGTACACAGACATCATGGCAGAAAACCCTCTGGCAGGAAAATAGACTTTGACATTCAGATAAGTAAGGCATATAAAATTCTAATTAGCCATGATCAAAAAAACTACAACAAGGCATATAACACCCAAGATTCTAGAAATTCAACACAAGACTAGAATTTTAAAAGCTGTTAGGGAAAAGAAACAAATCACCTGTTAAAAAAAAAAAAAAACAACCCATCAGAATCATGGATGACTTCTCAACACAAGTCAAGGAGAGCTTGGAGTGAAGTATTTCAACCCTTAAAAGAAAACAACCTCCAATCCAGATTGATGGGCCCCACAAAACTATCTTTCAAACTTGATGGAGAAATAAGATACTTTCATGACAAAGAACACCTGAAGAAATTCATGAATACAAAAACAGCACTCAAAAATAATTCTGGAGAACATTCTAGAAAGAGATAATAAATATTATAACTCCATGAACCCCAGTAGAATGAATCCCACTAGGCAAGGCAAACAAACAGAGGGAGGGGAAACAGAGGGGGAGGCAACAATGGGAAAATAATATGACAAGGATAAGTCAGTACATATCAGTTATAATCATCAATGTTAATAGTCTCAAGTCACCAATCAAAAGAAACAGAGTGACAAAATGTATCAAGAAGAAAGATCCAACAATATGTTCCATGTAAGAAACAAATTTAATTTAAAAAGAAATTCATACACTGAAAGTCAAAGGATGGAAAACAAAACTCCATGTGACAGGAACCCCCTACCACTGCAGGGGTAGCTATTCTAATTGCAGACAAAGTAGATTTCAAGCCAAGACTAATTAAGAGAGACAAAGGAGGTCTCTACATCTTGTAAAGATGTAAAGAGAACAATCCAAGAGGAAGACATAACAATAGTAAATATATGTGCACCAAATACCAGTGCATATAAAACATATTAATGGACATGAAAAATCAAATAAGCACTAACACAGTTTTAATAGGGGACCTCAATAACTTCCTGTCACAAATACATAGATCAATTGAGCAAAAAATCAACAATGAAATATTAGAACTGAACCAACTTTGTGAACAAATGGACCTAGTACAGGTCTACAGCATTCCATCCCATAACATCAGAATACACATTCTTCTAGGCTGCACATGAGACATTCTCCAAAATATATAACATATTAGTTATATATTTTCCCATAACATCAGAATACACATTCTTCTAGGCTGCACATGAGACATTCTCCAAAATATATAACATATTAGTTCATAGAACATGCTTAAGTAAATGAAAAGGAATTGAAATAATCCCACATATATTATCAAACATAATGCAATGAAATTGGAAATCAATGGTAAAAGAAACCAAAAGAACTTCATAAACACATGGAAATTAAATAACACTGTACTGAACAATCAATGGTTTCAAATGAAATTAAAGTAGAAATTAGACAGTTTCTACAAATAAACACTAATGCCAGAATTTAAACCAGAATTTAAGAGGCACAGTGAAATGACATAAAAAAACCTGTACACAGACATCATGAATAAGGCATTAGAAACAACCAAATCAAAAATAATTTCTGTCCATTGAGGAAAATTTATAGCAAGTAAATACCCATATCAGGAAAACAGAGCAAATGCAAATAAAATGCTTAATGTTGAACCTCGAGCTTCTAAAAAATAAGATCAGCTCAAGCCCAAAGCTCATACAAGGGAGGAACTTATTAAGATCAGAACAGAAATTAATGCAATTGAGACTACAAAAACAATACAAAGAATCAATGAATCAAATAGTTGGTTCTTGAAAGTTTAAAATTGAAAAATTCTTATCTAACCTTCTCAAGAATAGGAAAGAAAAGACTCATATCCATGCAGTTAGGCATGAAAATAGTGAAGTCACAATAGATCTTGCAGAAATCCAGAAGATCACTATTACTCACTTTGAGAATTACATTCTCATAAGATGGAAAATGTAGAAAAAATGGACAGACTCCTAGATACTAAGAATTACCTAAGGTGAATCAAGAAGATATAAAAATTCTGAATAAACTAATATTTCTCAATGAAATTGAAAGTGTAATTAGAAATCTACTAGCAACCCAAGGATTTAGCTCAGCAGTATAAGTGCCTTCCTGGCAAGCGTGAGATCCTGAGTTCGATCCCCAGTACCAGAAAAAACAACAACAACAATAACAACAAAGAAAAGCCCAGGATCTGTCAGATTCTCTGCTGAGTTCTGCAAGAAATTTAAAGAAGACTTAATACCACTATTTCTCAAGCTCTCTAATAAAATCGAAAGAAGTAATATTTTCAAAATCATTCCTGAAACAAGCATTATCCTGATTAAAAAAAGAGGAAAGAAAAGAAAAGAAAAGAAAAGAAAAGAAAAGGAAAGGAAAGGAAAGGAAAGGAAAGGAAAGGAAAGGAAAGGAAAGGAAAGGAAAGGACCCAACCAAGAAAGAGGCCTACAGGGCAATCTCCCCACTGGACACAGATGCAAAAATCCTCAATAAGTTACTTGCAAACAACACAGCAAATCATCAAGAAGATTATATACCATAACCAAGTAGGACTCATTCGAGGGATGCAGGCATGGTTCAACATACACAAATCAATAAATATAATACAGCATATTAACAGATCCAAGGACAAAATGCATACGATGTGTTTAAATGGGAAAGGGAACTAGGGAAGGCCTTGGAGGAAAGAAAGGAAGAGAAAAGTGAAAAAAAGATGAGAAAACAAGGGAAAATAGAAACAATGCTTTTATAAATAAGGAGGGGAAGAGAGGTTGAAAGGAGGGGAGGGGAATGTGAGAAACAAGGAATTAAGTTATATTGTGTACAAGTACAAATTCCCTACAATGAATGTGATCACTATGTATACCTAAAATGTACCAATAAATTAATAAAAAAAAGTTACACACACACACACACCCCTACTTTTTCACAAGACAAGAGAAGCCAGATCATCTTAACAAATCAAGAAGAAAATCCCACGTACCTGGTGACTGCCCGGGTGCAGATGGTAACAAGAAAACAGCCAGCCACAATCATCCAGCCCCAGCCTCCATCCGGTGGGGAGGTGGACCCAGCTCTATTTACTTTTGCCATGGTTTTGATTGCTTTTCTTCTTTTCCAAGTTATTCCAACAGCAAGTTATGATCCTGGAAGAGTCTGCTGTCCCGTGTCTTCCTGTAAGCATTCAAGGCTGGCATAGAGTGCTACCTGGCACACAGGTTACTGGCCATCTAAAACCAAACATGTGGGCATATTTATATTTTATTGTTATGTCCAAAGATAGATTTTTCACTTGGCTAGAATTGATTATTAGTTTCCTATTAATATGATTATTTGTAACCGAATGTTACGAATGTGACCTGTGCCTTGATTCTAACCAACAAAACAGCACAAGTGATGGGCCACAACTCCCACGATCCCATAGAGCTATTGAGACTCAGTCCTGCTTCTTGCTCTCCCACGGGGCTTGAATAAACAGTCACATTGCACGTTGCCCATGCAGAGGGCCAGAGGACTGTGGGCAGCCTGTGGGAACCGAGTGCAGCCCTAACCGACAGGAAAAAAGGAAAAGGAAGAAAAGTATCAGGACCTAGTATGTGCCTGTACCAGTTCCCCACAATGAATATATTTAGTATGTTTTGCAAACATGAATTCTTTTAAAAGTCAGAAAAGAGAAAAAAAAAGGTAAATTCTTGGATTTTTTTTTTCTCCCAATATCTCCAGTGAGGTAGAAGCAATTCCCTCCTTAGTTGCTCCTCCAGTTAAGACCAGTCTAGCTGACACCCATTGCAGCAGTGTGAGGCTGTCAGCCAGCGACCATGCTATATGAGGACTTGATTCTGGTGCCCCAGAAATTGCAAGATAAACTGTTTCTTAAGGCATTCCTCAGTATGTTAAATAGGCTTCCTACTTATAGTTAATGACTCATTAAAGAAGAGTTTTGGATAATACTTTTTCTTCTAGACAATAACCCAGTTGTCAATACAATTTTATAAAGATTACCAGAAGAAATATGAACACTAATGAAATGAAGTATCATTTGAAGTATTACAAAATGTGTACTATTTGGCGAACATATACTATTGCTACCATATACTGTGTAACTTACAGGCAAACCAAACTACTCAATGAGCTGTGTGTTAAGGAACAGAGTTCTCTTAAGAAAATGACTTGCAGTAGATTTTACAAGATGAAGCTTTGGTCCCGAGTGCCTACGAGTTCAGGGAGCAAATAACAGTGAGGGTGAGGTGGCAACAACGATCCCCACGCCCTGTCAAGCTGTGGTCTCTCCCTCCTCGCCTTATCAGCCATCTGTAGACTTGGGGACAAAGGAAGCAAGCAGACACTGAAGATTACAAATTCATCACAAGTACTGGAAAAACAGTATTGATATAAATGCTAAACATTAGTTGACAAACTAAAAATTATTACTGTAGGAAAATGCACACACTTTAAGAGCACAATGTTAAGTGAAGTAAATCAAATTAAACATACAAACCTAAATGCCTTACAGTTTCTTTTACATGAGAAACCCAATATGTAAAGTGGAAAAAAAAACAGACAGCAGGAAAAAAAACTAGAAAAAATATTATTGTAATCCAGAATAGTCAATGTATCTAAAATTATACATTGCTTTAATATAACTATTGTTAGCCTGGTTTTCAATCTGTGCTTATGCTAATTGTTAAAATCTTATAAAATAAATAAATAAATCTGATAGTGATAAAGAAAAAAATTTTAAAAAGAATTGAGATGTATTATGTATATGTACCTGTTTCCCACAATGAATATACTTACTATGTATTACAAACATACACTGATAAAAAAGGTTATTATTGGACACTATAACATTATCATCAATGGCCTAGGCACTGAATAATAGTAAAAATGCTGATTTGGGAGCATAGTGCAAAAAACAATATATAGCTACCATTTATAGAGAACTTTCCATAGGCCAACCTACCATTAAGTGGCATTAAAGAAAGTATCTCATGTAACGTCAAAACAACTGTAGAATGTGGGTATTATTACCCTGTTTTATAGGGAAAGTAACTTTGGCTAGAAAAATTAAGTAGTGTGCTCAATTATTATTAATACCATTAAGCCATTAAAATGGTATGTGAACCTCAGTGTGATGGCAAGGCCACTTCCTCTAATGAATGTCATACACTGCCCTCCACCACATTTCCTCATTACGTGGTACAAATTCATAAATATTTCTTTTGAATCTTACACATATAACTCTTGCTGGTGGCTCTCTCAACAGATGGCATGAATTGCTGCCTGATATAGCTAACTGCAGCTTTAAATGGCACTATGCCTATTTTCTAAAAACACGTCCACAGATTACTGACTTCTTTGTTGTAGAAGTATCTCTAATTTCAGAGTAAGCGCAGTCTCCCGAAGGAGTCAGCAACACCCTGGCGCCTCAGGATTGGTCCCTCCAACATACATCTTTGTGTTATGGATAAGCAGTTTTAGCAATCTACTACTCTCTTCCCCCAAATTTAAACACTTTAACAAAGATTCTTATTTAAAAAGATTCCCATGCTTGTAGTTTCACTTCTATATAGACTGCTTCTTGCAGCAGATGTCACATGTCCTCCACTGGTTTTAATCAGATGCCTATCATCTCTTTCCAGTGGGCATCGCTTCAAGGAATGGGCTGGAATTGTTCTCTCCCATCCTTTGTCAGGGAGTGGTGAGGGATGGGATGTGAAGTAGCTCTATCCAATGAGCTACGAGGAGATATCCTTCGGGAAAAGACACAGGAAAAAGTTAGCCCCTCTTCTTCTTGTAGACATTTTAAATCTGGATATTATACCTAAAACTACAGTAGCTGGCTGGTCACATGAAGGAAGCTTGCCTGAGAACAAAGTCAGTGAGCTGAGGACTGCATGATAGACAATGTAAAGAACCTAGGACCTTAGTGACTTCATTGATCTACTGAATCAGCCAACCTGATGCCACACTTTCTAACCTGTTAAGAGACATTTGTTTGTTTGTTTGTTTGTTATGATACTGCTTCATGACTTCTTTTTTTACTTTATTTTTAACTATTTTTATTTATTAGCACATATTTGTAGTGCATAATATTTATGTTCCTTATGGGGACAATATATCTTAGTTCCTTCTCCCAAAGCAATCCAAACAGATCTATTCCCTGACAACAGTGTGCTGAGGCCAGCTCCAAATCCCTGTCATTCCCACTGTTTGTTCAGTCATATTGGTGGCCATAGTAGATGCATTTATACTACAGAAACCATAAATCGGCAAGCTACACATCAAAGCTTTTATATCTCTCAAGAGGACCAGTTATTAAACACTTACTAGCATACTGATGCAAACTCAGAGTAACTCAAAGTGCATACCATAAACATTTCTAAGAAATATTAATTAAAGCCAAAAAACTAAGAAAGAATGTAAACATCTATTGTGAGCTCTCAATTTAACTAGCTTGCTGCCTTTTCAGTTATGTAGTTCGCCTATCTTTTAGGGTTGGGATAGGCAAGCTATACCCCTCAAGTAAAATATGGACACTGCCTCTTTTGGTAAATAAAATTCCACTGAAACACAGCTACATTCTTTCCATTTGTCCTCAGTAGTTTGAATACTTGAAACAAAGAGCCTGAAATATTTATTACCTGGACTTTCACAGAGAAGGTTTGTGGGCTCCTGTTCTAGGATGTTTAGCCATGATTCCAAATATTTCCCTGGTTTGTTATATGATGCTTTTGTTCTGGAATTTGTTATTTTATTTTGATTTTTTTGTTGAAGAGTGCAATATCTTACAAGAATCCTGTGTGGAAACAGGCTGAACAACATGTCCCTCTCCTCAGGAATTATTTACATCAAACCTTATCAGATCTCACATGTGAGTTACTGACTCAGCTTTCTGTTTCTATAACAAATACCAGAGATATTCAACCTATAAAGAGAAAAAATTTACTTTGGCTCACAGCTTTGGATGCTTCAGTCTGTTGCTGGATTTGAATACATTGTTTTTGGTCAGGTAGAGAGATGCATATTATGCCAAATTAATAATATAATGTGAAGGGTCAAGAATTAGAAAGTTACTCACATTCACTGAACAGAATCCCATTTCTGCAAAATGCTCCATAAAAGATAATTTAACAGAAGCCAAACACTATGGGAAAACATAATAGCTATATCATGGATAATTATAGTATAGTAACAACCTAAAGGCTCACCAAATGGGAAGTGTTTGGAGAATTGTGATACCTTAAATTTTAAAACTATGCGATGGAATGCAGTTTTAAAATTATATAAACAGTATTTAGCCCTTTATAACATGAAGATAATATTCTAATATGTAAAACACAATGCAATATTAAATCAAGAAGAGTGAAGATGTACGTATCTTGTGAGGAAAGTTACTGTATGTCAGTAACTGTCACAAAAACTATAAAGACTATTCAATATTTTGGTATATTGTTATTATTCATCTCCAAACTATATTAAATATTGCTATATGGTTTTCCTCTGAGAAAGATATTCCAGGTCTACTCCGTGGTATAATTGTGAACACAAAAATCTCTTTTGCATGGTTTCTCCAGGACTAAAAACAACTGTATCATTCATTAATAATGCACGTTGAAAATCAGGTGATTTTTCAGGAAGAGCATACTAAGCAACAAGCCTTGGACAAAAAAGCTCATTACTTTTGAAAATACTAAGTATCACTAATTTTCACTTTGCTTCTGCTAAGCCCAGATGATTCCCTTTTCATTTGTTTTAGCTGAGCACCCTCTCTTTAGTGTTCCCACACTAATAGATTTATGAGAAAATCTCAAAAAATGCAATTGCATAAACCTGCATTAAAATATAAGCAACAAATGCAATATTGATGTAGTGACAATATAATGAACAAGGGTCTATTATAAGTCAGAATCAACCTGGGTGTAGGACAGAACACAGAGCATCCTCACAGGACTCCAGGGTGCGGAAAGGCCCTCTCTGAAAATATTTGTATGCAAGAACTGTTCATCGTTACTCATGGATTATTTTACTTAATCTTCATGATGTTCAGAAGTAAAAGCTACTTCTGCCCTTTCAAAATGGTGAAACTGAAGCTTGGAGAAATGAAGAGAGTTTCCTGACCACACTGTATCTGAATACCTAGGGACAAGTAACTCTGGCTAACTTTAGGTGATACATCTGTTCATCTGCCTTTGAGCTTTCAAAATATTACTGACATTTCTGTTAACTGATGCTCACAAAACAGTGGATGTGAGTTTGGGTCATAATGGAGCATTTAATAGATTTATAAGCATTCAGTAGAAATGTGCAAGGGAAACCTAGTTTCCCAGTGACTTTGCAGTAGCCCAACATTCCCCCACAACATTAACCTGAGAATTCTTGTAAATAGTTAACCTATGTGACATCCAGACAAATACAACAGGAAAGTTAATTTTTATTAGGTATACCTAAAACTGCATCCCTAATAATATACCTACAATGATAAGCAAAGAAAACTTTTACCACCAGACAATTCTTCATTCTACTAATTAGTTTCCAATTTATTGTATTTTGACACCAGGGAATTGTGTTGTAGGGAAAGCTCCCATTACACAGAAGGGGAAACAGAAGCCCACCCAAGGAGGAAAAGCAGGGGTCCCCAACCCTCTGGTCAGACTTCACAGTCTGTGACCTGTTAAGAGCAAGTCTGTAAAGCAGCTGGCCAGCAGCTGGTCAGCAAGCCACCTCACATTGCTCCCCAAGCTCCACCTCATCAGACCCACAGCGGACTCACATTCTCATAGGAATCCAACCCCACTGCGACCTGCACATCTGAGAGGCCTAGCTTCCACTCCTTATGACAATCTAATCCTGAAACTATGCCGCTTATACATTCCCAGTGTGTGGAAAAACTGTCTTCCACAAAACCAGTCTCTGGTGCCAAATGTTAGGCACTGCTGTTTTAAAGGAATGACGAGCCACCTAGTTTCTCAGAGACAACTGTTTTTCTCCTTGAGTCTTGGCCAGACACAAGCAAGTGGAGCAAAGGAGTGAGTGCCCCTCAACTACCTAGAGTGAGGAGGAAGGTATAACAGTAGACTGTGGGTTACTATGGGAAAACACAACTTCATCAGGAACCCTATGATTGGTCCAGGCAGAGAGAAAGCCAGCGGCATCGCCTACTGTCGCTCACCTCCCATGCGGCACAGCAGTGACCCACATTCTCCCATGTTCTAGGTGGAGACACAGAAGGGAAAGAAGAGATAAAACCCAGGGCTGTGGCAGAGAGAAGGGTGATTCCGGGACAAGTATGCTAAGTGGAAATGGCGGCTGATCTTGAAGAACTATAAGAAGAAAGGGAGGGGATTTCTCCCAGCCCTCTCTGGTTCCTAGAGTGTGAACCAGAGATTCCGCCAGCAGAAGGCAATTCAGCACAGTACACAATGAGGACAGAAGCCAGGCACCAGCAATACGAGTTTCCCTTTGCAATAAGGCCCAGGAGACCAGCAGGCTGCCCATGACCAATACTCCAGAAAATTCATCAAGGGCTGTCAAAAACTCAGAGAAAAACCAGGGACTTAAACGATAACTACTTCATCCATCATCACCACAAGGACACATGCAGTGCCCCCTAAACTGGACACTTAGAGATAAACCCAAGAAGGGGAGAAACCATCCCTTACAAGAAAAACAACCATGGACTTGGCTTAAAAATACGCACACTCACCAAAACAACCTGAGCTAAGTAGAATCAAACTTGTAAAGATAGAAACTTTGAAAATTGAAGGATAATTTACATAAAATATATTTATTTTAAGTCTATACTTCAATACACTTGAAAAATGTGCACACTCATATCATAGTCAAGACACAGAACATTTTCATCACCCCAGAACTTTCATTCATGTTCCATGGTAGCCAATATTCACCCAGCATCTGGCTATCGCTGATCTGTTTGCTTCCCAAATAGATTACGTTTTCCTCTCAAGAATTCTACAAACGTGGGTTTTGCACTCTATGAGCTGTTTGGCTTTCCTTTACTTGTGATTGTGTGTGCACATGCTCTAGGGGTTGTGCCCACGGCCTCACCGATAGTAGGCAGACACTCTCACATTCCACCCTGAGCTACGCCTCCAGCTCCTCAAGATGTTTTCAGATTTGTCTGCTTTGTTGCACGAATTTGTAGCTGACTCTTTTCTGTGGCTGAGTAGTAGTAGTTTGTGTTATGGTTATGATACAGTTTGCTCACTCGTTTATCTGTTGATGGATGTAAGGTTGTTGCTAGTTTTTCACCATTAGGAATAAACATTCTGTGAACATTTGGGCACAAGACATTTTGTAAACATGTTTTATTCTCTTAGGTAGACATCTAGGAAAGCACTTGTTGAATCCCATGGAAAGTGTATCTTTAACTTTAGAAGAGGCTACTCAACTGTTTTTTTTTAAGTGGTTGGGTGCTATACCTGGTAATAATGTTCCAATTGTTCCTCAGCCTAAACAATACTTGGTATCATTGATGGTATGTTTAATTTCAGCCATTTGAGTGACTGCATGATGGCATCTCATTGCAGTTTTAGTTTGTACTTTCCTGATAGCTAATAGTGTCAACCATGTCCCACAGAATTATTAATTATTCATAAATACTTTATGAAGTATCTATTCTAATATTGTGCCCATATTTTATTAGATTCTCTTTTGTTATTGAAGTATAACAAATCTTTTTATAGATATAAATCTTTGTAAATATATGTATTGCAACTATTTTCTCCCATTCTGTGGTTCATCTATTCATTTCTTAATGGTTTATTTTGAAAATCAGAACCTGTTAATATAGATTAAAATTTTTTGTTTTATAATCAATTGTACTTCTATGTATTTTGATAAACTAAATTCCTTGTGCTTGTGTGGTACTGGGGTTTGAATCCAGAGTCAGGGGCTACCACATGCTAAGCAAGCGTTCTGCCACTAAACCACATCCCCAGCCTTTATTTCATTTTGAGAGAAGGCCTCACTTACCTAGGTTGGCCTTCAACACCCACATAGCCCACATAGGCATGAGCTACCGCATGATGCACAAACAGGAATTTTAAAATTCCAGTAGCTTCAAAATATGACAAACTCGGGAATAAATTCAACATAATATATCATTACATCTAGGCTAAACCAGGAAATGCTGAAAGAAATTTACAAAGTATTTTGTGTGCTTTGAGACAGAGTCTTGTTAACTAGTTCAGGCTGGCCATGAACTCACTATGTAGCAAACTCTGGCCTTGAATTTACAGCAATCCTTCTGCCTCAGTCTCTCAAATGCAGGAATTACAGGTGTGTGCCATCACTCATGACTTGCGCTGAGAGAAATTTAAAAGCTCTAACAGGGAGACAGAGAAAACACAAAGAGACAGAGGGACAGAGACAGAGACAGAGGCAGACCAGATTCACGGATTAGAAGATGTTAAAAATGCCACATCAATCCAAGTTGATTGACAGTTTCAATAAAATCTTAACCAGAATTCTAGCAGTCTCTTTTTAATGGAAAATGGCAAAATCAAAAATGGTTTTGAAAAGTATATGAAAATGCAAAGGACCTACAAAAGTCAAACTAAATTTTAAAAGAAAGAACAAAGGTGGAGGACTTAGTCTAACTGATTTCAACACTTCATCTAAAACAAAAGCAATCAAGACAATTAGCTATCGGCATATTAGGTCAGAAGAATAGAGTAGGACAGAATCCAGATAGAGGCTTATACATTTATTCATATGGAGAAATGAATATTGAGTCTTACATGACACCATATACAAAAATTAGAATAGGCAGCAGATATAAACATAAAAAGCAAAAACTATAAAACTGCTGAGAAAAAACCATAGGAAAAAATCATCACGATTAAGAGATAATGGTTCTCAGGTAGGACACAAATGGTAAAATGAACTCCCCAGCCTTGCCTTCATTTAAAATGGAGGCTTATGAAGGAGTTTAGATTTATTACTGCAACAAATAAATTATAATATTTTCATATGGATTCCACTGTCATCTCCGCAGTGAGATGGTATGCTTGCAGTGTCTCTCATCTGCAGCACTTGGGCATCCCATCTAGAGGGCTTCCTTGTAGACACATATTCCTGTATCTGTAGCAGGAAGGAAGCAGAGACACATTTCTAACCATAGAAACTCGTGTCCTCGCCTATAATCTGTACGCCTTCGGATTGCCTGTTCTTCAGAGTCCTCAGCAAAAGCCAGGTGCAATCCATATAGGTGACAATTTTTTGCCAAATATCAGCTTCAAGCTCAGCTCATCTTATCCACTCCCACCTAATTATGATACCAAATTTCCTGCTATTCACTGAAAAAGTCAAATTTTATATTTTTTACATGCTGTTTCTTTCACTTTCAAATTCCTTCCTTCTCAGCTTTTCCACCTAATTTATCTATCACTCCTGTTTCAACTGCCTCCATCCCTCAAAACGAGTATATTGCTGTCACTCTGCACATGCCAGTAAGTGTACATAGTTGTTGTCTACTCACCCATCTGTCTACCACTAGACTATGCAATGCCACAGGGCAGAAACTGTTGTTGGGCATCTTTTGTCCTCCATTGTCCTCACCACTCCCAAACTGCAAAACACACACACACGCACACACATGCAGGCACACATGCACGCACACACAAAGTATAATGCAGAGTAAGAACCTAATGACAAATAGGAACTAATAAATGAAGTGAGTTCTACCTTTGCTAGGGAAAACCAACTAAAGTCCTAAGAACAAAAGCATGAATAGCAGCAGTAACCTGAAATGGCAACTCAGTTGAAACATGAAAAACATTTCCATCAGAGAGGTCTAATCTTTAGACATAAAGCAAGAAAGTGAGCTATTACAGCCAGAAGATGAAGAGTATTTAACACTATCTGCTTGTTTCTAAGTGTGGCACACTGGAGCAGGGCATCTCGTCATGGAGGTATTTGCCATCTCTGAAGGCTCAAGGCTCCAACTTCTGAGCAGAGAGAAAGCCACAAAATGATAATAGTATACCAGTTACCACATAGGAGCATGTGTTAGTCAGCCTCTTGTTGCTTTGAGGAAATACCTGAGAAAAATAATTTAAAAGGAAGTAAGATTATTTTACCTCATGGTCTCAGAGACTTGAGTCCAGGGTGGACTTGAGTCCAGGGTGACTTGGCTCCACTGTGTCTGGGCTCTGAGCATCTTGGCAGGAAGCACACAGAGAATCACAGTGGCCAGGAACAAAGGTTAGGAACAAAGCACCCTTCAGCACATCCCTCAGTGACCTACTTCCTCCAACGAGGCCTCACCTCAAGTTTCGACCACCTCCCAATAGTCCATTAAGCCATGGATTTATCTACTGATGGAGAACCCTCAAGATTCAGTCACCTCTCTAAACCCCACCTTTAAATACTGCTCTGTTGGGGACCAGGCCTCCAAATAGAGCTTTTAGACGATATAGCAGATCCAAACCATTACAGGGCATGTCTTCACTACTTTCTTTATTGTTTTGACAAAATACCAGCACCCACAATTTAAGGAAGGAGAGATTTACTTTGGGTCACAGTTTGTAAAGGTTTCACTTCATAGTCGGTTGGTTTCAAAACAGGATGGCACAGCAGAGAAACATGGCAGAGGAGAAACACCTCCTGGCATGGCAGCAGGAGGCAGAGGGTGATTAAAAGAGGAGGAGAATATATCCCTCCGGGTCACACCTGCTCCAACCACATTTCACCTCTCAACATCACATTTAGCTATAATTCATCTTTGGACAAACCCATCAATGAGTACCATGCTCCCATCACTTCCCTAAACCCACCATGATCCAATCACTTCCCTAAACCCACCTATGAGCACATGAGGCTTGGGAGGAACATTAGATATAAACCCTAAGAGGGTGCTTAATCTGCCATGCTATAAATTCATATATATGTATGTATATTTCACCTGCATCCTAACTGCATAAGGGAATTTTATAACCTCCACTTTACAGATGAAGTAAGCAGTGCCCCGACTGCCCAAGAGACAGCCTCAGGTTTTTCTTCAAAGCTTGTGCTTTTAAAGACTGCATACTCTTCTCTCAACTGGCCTCTGAAGTCCTTCATGGAGGAAGCTAGAACTCCTATGTTCTCTAGATTGGGTTTCCAGCACCTAGAATGGTACTTGTCATACATTTGCTAAATGCTGTCACAGAGAAAGGTAACTTGCTCCAGTCACTTATGCTGTTTATTACCCCTTCTTACTAAGAGTTAAAGGTTTAGTTACATCTTAATGCAGGATTCAAAATGCCATTGAACGCCTTGGCCTGTGACTAGAAAACACAGAAGCGCCATGTATGCTGAAGAGTATTAAAGGGCAGTTTTCACAGTGTGCTTTGAGAGAATTTCAGTACTTTTCTGCAAAACTTTTACGGCAGCATAGCACAGTAATCCAACTGGTAGCTTTCCAAATTTCTATCCTGGGGGCAAATTCAAATTCCAAAAAGGATTGAAATGAGAGGAAATTATAAAAATCCCTCTCTCTCCTCAGCTTTGCACAACCTCTGGCTCAAACACTAAATTGTTTTTGTTCACTTTTGTGTCAACTGCTTATGGGTTTATTTATTTTTGTTACTCAATGACATTGCACATGAATTATGAAATAAAATATTGTTCTTAGGTGCAGAAAGACTAATTCCTTTTTCTTTCCTTTCTTTTTTTCTGCTCAGTCCTCAAACAGACCCTATTAACAGGGGAGTAAATAATTATTGACTTCAACCAGAGATTTTTGGATGTCTGTCAGGGACCTTTGTACACTAAACTGAAACGCTGACCTTTGCTGAGGAACCTACAAGCATTTCTACATTGTATGTGATATTTTGAGTACAGGAATACTTTACATGAAACCCAGAATAAACAGCAAGGTGATTTATATGGTATTTGGTCTACGGAAAAGAAGGAACGAGTACAATATCCAATTCACATAAGAGAGAGTAAAAAACAAACTTTTTCCCACCCTTTCTGCTGCTGATCCTCAGTGCCGTGGATTCCAGGCAACATCAGAAAAACGCTGACCTCTGGTTTGTTGACAGTGCAGTTCAAAACCAGAAACTTGCTCCCAATCACCATTTTCTGTGAAAAGAGTTCAGCTTCTCTTCCTTGAAATTACATATATAGTAAGGCACAGGCCTGAGATACAGCTCTGGAGATAATGATATATAACATGCCACCAAGTATCTCGGCACCCAGCACAATACCTCCTGTGAAATTGATGTTCAATATTTATGTGGTTCAGTGATTAAATTTTTGGATCTAACTCGGTGGCCTTGTAGAACTTTTTAAGCTTGTACTTTTAGAGAATATGCAATTATTGTGTCAAATTATGTTATATCTGAGAATTCTTAGCTTTGTGGAGACCCTGGAGTTTGAGAAGCATTTCACGGAGTCCTGTTAATCAACAGAAAATCTATTATTGAAGAACAGTGCAGCCTGACTGTGTCACACTGTCCTCATTCTGTGCTCTAACTGTGCTCTTCCACATTGCTGAATTAGGGGTGGGGAGAGGTGGGGCATTGAGACAACCGTTTCCATTGGCTAGAAGTTAGCCCATCACATCGTGAAGTACTACAGAGAACTAGTGTGGAAAAGAGAGTGTCAGCAGAAGGGGCCTCTCTGTACTGAAAGCTTCCACTCCCCAAGAGAAGGGAACCCCCAGAGTTCCCTTACTTTGTGAATGAACTTCCCCAGTTCCCTGGTTCTGAACATTTTCTCAGATCAAACTGGAAGGGTACAGAAAGCTTGAGGAACAGGAGCAATAAATCATCCCTCTTTTCTTTGTCCTGATTTTCCACTGTAACCAGCTTCCCCACATGGGGATCACACAGTCCCTAGTGAAGACACTGCACTTGGACCCCGAGTCCAGACCAAGCCAAACCAAGAACCCCAGGTCAAACTCTACTGGCAGGTTTGCCCTGGCTCCTTGCTTTTGCAGAGTGGCTAAAAACCAAGTGTGGGATGCATGAAGGCTCACCTACAGAGCCTGGCACACAGCCTATGTCCTGCCCCACATTACACAGGCCATCAAATTCCACAGCCCCTAGGGATGTTTATTTTTGCATTCTGTAGACTCTGCTCACTGCTTGAGCCTCAGCAGGTCACACAAAGGACAAGGTGCTATCAAGGCTGAGAATGTAGTGTACTCTTCTTACAAGAGTGAGAACCTGAATTTCATCCTTGAAACGAAGGATTTCAGAATGATTTTACAAAAATTCTTTTAGGATGCAAGTTAGGAAACACAAGAATGTTTCTGTCTTGATAAAGTCAGTTTTATTTAACTTATGACTAACTCATTCTACCTCCTTTTAGTTTGAGATACAGAAGTTTGAAGAACACTTAACAACAAAGGCTTTGGAACTAGTTCCCAACATTTTTGCATATGGGTAGCACAATCTACACATGTTAAACTATGTCCTCAGTCGGCAGTAGTAGTAATATTCAAGGTCCAGTAGGAACTAAGAAATGGCAGAGACTGCAACAGAGACAAAGGTACAAGCAGTGCTTATTTTTTATAAAGGGATCTGAATCCCCTGGGGGATAGTAACAACTTAAAGCTATTATCCTAGCTAGGCAAGAAAGCAAAGCGAGAAAGCAGTTGGGGGAATCCTGGAGAGTTGCTATAAACAAAGTTCCGGGTGAAAGGAGGCAGCCAGTCCCTCGGATCCCATGGTATAAGAGGCAAGAAAATAACATACCAACCAACATCACACATCTCCTTATTTCAGAGTCCTGGGGGGAAGGGAAAGGGGTGCTGCAACAAGTGGGAACCCAGCTTCCCTGAGCAAAGAAAAAAAAGGTGGAAATGGGGTGAACCTAGAGGGGCTAATGGAAATACCTGCACACCACTGTCATCCATAGGTTTGCCAGCACTGGACTAGGGCCGTGGTCAAGTCCTGAGCCACGCTAGGCCTTGACTTCAAATTAGATCCAGTCTCTGAAGGTTACCGACTCACGTCTCCTGTTATGGATTAAACCCGGTGGTCAACTTAATGCCAGCTGAATTAAATCAGCCTGGTGCTGAGTGTAGATGTTCCACCTGAGGAAAGTTGCCAGCATAAATAGAGACTTGGAGAAGAAGAGTGAGGCATTGTGGGTTTCTCTAAGTGTTGCTGTTTGAGCCGTTGGTTTGAGCCATTTGAGACATTGGTTTGAGCCGTTGAGCTCCTGGAGGAGCTTGTCATGACTAGCTTCCCCAGTGTGAGTTCAACCATTGTCATCAAAGGAGCTCAGGACCTTGTTGGTGAGAGTGGCTGTGGTTCACTTTGGGGGAACATAGCTTCCTCGCTCTAGAGGGGAAGATGCCTGCTGTTTAATCTCCAGGGAAGCTTGTCATGCTGGCTTTCTGGCGTGTACTTGACTGTTCTTATCGTTGGAGGAGCTCGCGACTTCAGTGTCACTGAGGTTGGCTGTGGTGTTTTCCAGGGCAGCCCTGGTCTTTATTATAAGCGTCACTTCTCAGCTCCAGTGTAGTACCCTCAACCTACCATCACAGCTCCTTCACGCACAGGCATAGACTTTCTAGCTTCCACTGCTGACCTTTGGGCCTTCCCAGCACAGATCCATAAAAGAGTCTGGCGTGAGTCCTTCTTGTGGGCTCTAGACCTCCAGGTGCACTTGTAGGAGGCATTGTCATAAGCTCTGAGTCTTTATCTGGACTTATGCAGGACATTGCTGTGAGACTCAGGCCCTTGGCTGAATATTCTATGTCTTTAGTGTTGTGGATAGATTTCCTACATTTTCTTGGGTTAACACTGGGTGACCATCATAAAACATTATAAGTTCTGGTTCCTGATTCCAATTGTTCTCACAACCCCTGACTACAACATCTCTCAACATTTCAAAAATACAACTCATTAGTGTAACAGCTCTCCACTTTCTGTGCTTACACTGGAGCACTTCAGCCAGCTATCACCTCTTAATAGGTGGGTCTAAAATCATCATCTCTACTTCTAAGCATTCTCCCAAATTGCAGATTCAAATTTTCAGTAGACTATAGAGTACTTGGAACTCATGTGTCCAAAAATGACTATGCATTCTTGGAAATACTTTTAATATTTTTATTATTTTGAACTAGATATATTAGAAAACACTGAATCATTCTGATATCTTTCCAAATCTCATAACAAAGTCCAACTCTCATTTTTTCCTTTTTATTTTTTTTTTCTACTGGGGATCAAACTCATAACCTCATGCTTGCCAAGCAGGTGCTGCGCAGCTGAGCTACATCCCGAGCCCTCACCATTTCTTTGAATTCCTCTTGCATCTGTCTTCCTTTCTAAATTTTCTATTGCCTTGAACATGAACTTAGCCTACATGTGTCCTAGCCTGCTTTATTAAATCTGGACTCTGCCACCGACTTACACAGCAACCTTATTTGTATTTCTCTGCTACTTACTAAGTGAGCTTGTATTTAGTATTTCAGTGCATCTGTTTCCTTATCTGTAGGTTAGGTGCACGTATAGTACTTACAGCTGGGGACAGAGACTTCCTTTCCTATGATGCTGTGTGGCACATACTGCAGCAGGGTTGATTTTCTCCACCTTTTTCCTTTCCTCCTCAAGAGGAGTGACTTACCTGCTTCACTGGCAGAAGCACATGCACATCCTCACATTAGCCATTCTTTCTTTTTTGTTTCCTGTTAGATCTGCTTGTAAATACAGCACTCGTCCTCTCAGCAATTCCATGCTACAAGTGAAATAGGGACAGATGATCTTCCAGAGGGACTAGTGGTCATTTAAAGGCTGCCATCAGTTGCAACTTAGGGAAGTCTATCTTTCACTTGGGCCAAGTATTGCATCCCTACTTGGTTGGTAATTCTATGCCTCGTTTCCTAATTGTCAGTATTATTAGCATTTAAATTAGCATTTTAATCTTCATCTGTTTGACAGGTGTCCTACCTTTAAACTGGTTACAAGCTTAGGGAAAAGCAAATGTTTTTACTGATCCTTCCAAGCCCCTATTCCTACCTCATAGACTCACGAAAACTGAAATGAGGTAGCCCATATCTCAAAGCACAGGACCTGGCTGCCCACGGTATGTGTTCAAATATGTTAGTTATTAATAATGTTGTTGCTATTGTTACATGTAGTCTCCATGAGTCTGAAAGAAGGGACAAAGAATCTAAAATTTTAAAATCCTATAACTGTTAGAATTTTTGGTATCAGGACAGTGTGGGAGAAAAATGGTCTCATGGAATAGAAGTTCATGAACTGCAAAACATTGATCAGTCTCTATTCCCTACTCGAAGACTTCATGTAGAGGCATTTACACAAATTCTGAGCTGGGTGAGAAAAATGTTCTGAAAAGGCATTTCTCTGAGAAGGGTTTACAAGAGTCCCTTAGGCTATCGTGCAGCTATAAACTAATATAATGTGGTTCTGAAAGATTTTTAAAAAGAAACTCAGATTCCTCTGAGAGAACACTCCACTCTAATTTTAAGAGTTCTTCCCCCTCAGTTATAAAGCTGCTTTTGAGGACTTTGAAACTGCTATAAATACAAATACTGTATTACATTTCTAAGCACATGGAATAGCCCCTGTGGCATGGGATCAGATATGCCTATCTTTGAAACTCCACTCAGTTACCAGCTATATGACTTTAACAATCAGTTTTCTGAACCTCTATTGCCATGTACATGTAGGGTAATGGTTCCTCTTTAACAGGGCTTTAATTACAATTAATTGGCAAAATACATGGAAAATCATCTGACCTATATTAAAATATTCATATATTAATAAGTATTTATTTCTTACAGTAACAGCAGATACATTTTGTATCTTCATTTGTTCCTTTCAGTAGTTTTCTAAATTAAAAAGTGATTACACATTTGTGGTGCTTAGTGCAATAGCAAGTGATAAGTACTCAAAAATGTTTAAACATGGGGGTGTAGCTCAGGGATAGAGTGCTTGCCTAGCACATCAAGGCCCTGGGTTTGAACCCCAGCACTACAAAAACAAAAGCAAAAAATCTTAACTAAATTAAACTTTTACCAGGTACCAGATCAAGCAGTGTCTTGATTAGAGATAATATTGAGGTTTTTGGCAACAGGAAACAAGCTAAGATAAAAGAATACTAATCCTATCCATTCGGGGACCACCTTTATGACCTCATATAACTTTATTTACTTCCTTAGAACTCATATTTCACATTGGGAGTTAAAACTTAACATACGAATTTGGGGGGCACAAATATTCAGTCTACAACAGGTGCTCTCAACTCCAGGGGCAGCTGGGCAAAGCCGCACTGGTCACAGTGCAGGGTCATTAGAGCCTGTCACAGCTACATGATTAAGTCCCACATGGCTTAGAAAGATGATGACACTGAGGTCAGCGTCTCCTAGAGATGCTGGGAGCACTGCCTCAGTGAACTGGATGCATCACTGCACCATCAACCCTTAGAATAACAAATCACAGTAACCGTTTAGGATGCAGAAAATTGTGATAATAATTAATGCTAAAATAGCATTCACGAGGTTCTCTGCCCTGCTTTTCATACTTTCTACACATGTGAGCTCACTCAGTTCTCCCAGAAACCCTTGTGAGTGAAGTATCATCGTGTCCAAGAGTGTAGCCTGTGACATCAAAGTACCTGCATTCAGACCCCAGCTTCTGCACTTTTAATTGTATAATCTTGGTCAAATAAGCTCACTGAACATGTTGTCCTCACCTATAAAGTAAAAATAAATATGCAAGTGTACAATTTCAAGAAACAATTTCAAGAAAACCACGTTTCTATACATAGTCCTATATTCATTTGGTATGAAGACCCAAACTGGAGATTTTGTTTCTCTTTTAGTAGAATATTTTTGTGTTTTATTGTAGACTCATTGGTTCTTGACCACAGGGTACTCTCTCAGACCCTGCCAGAGGATGACAAATGCTGCTCTACCTACCAAAGCAAAAGCCCTAGTCCTACAGATTTCTAGTAAAAGTTTAAGCTCATAGTTGTGAGGATCAATTTTCAAAAATCAATGTTTGGCACAGATGATAAATAATGCACAGCCTAATCTGTTACTATTACTGGTGTTACGGTTGCTGCCATTTTACAGATGAGAAAAGTAGGAAAAGAGATCAGATAATGTGCCCATACCACAGCCAACACATGGTCCAGTGAGCAGGAGACCAGGGAGCCCGGCTCCAAAGCCTGTGCTTCCAGCCACTGCTCTGTACCATCTCCACAGCTCTGCTGGTTTCATTTATGTGCAGCATAATCTGCGTAAGAAGCCAATGCTGCTTTAAATGTTTTTTTCAGAAAATTTTAGATTAATTAGAAAGAATAGGTGTTTACCAGAAAATAAGCTGAGATACAAGGGAAAATAAGCTCCACAGGAAGATTCCTGCCCTGGAGGAGAAGATTTGACAGTATGTTTGTGCTTCACGAGGGAACAGAGTCCACACCTCGTCCCAAGGAACTAATCCAGAGACTGAGTCAAATCCTGAGATCCTGTCTTTGCAGTTGGAATTGGGAAATGGAACACTTAAATGAGAGCAGAGAAGTGAGATAGGGCTGGAAACCATTTTCTCCCATATACACAGAGGAACCAAGAATGGGAGAACAAAGCGATTTTATATATACCACTAGTTCCCAACCAACCAGGGCAATTCAGCTTGTCTAAGGACATTTAACCAAGTGTGGAGACATCTTTTCTTGTGGGATATGTTATTGACAGCTCATGAGCAGAGGCAAGGGAGGCTGCTGAGTATCCTACAACACATAGGACATCTTGAAAAAAGTATCTGGCCCAAAATGGCAACAGTGACAAATTGAAGAATCTCTGACATAGATCCACAGCAAGAAACCACATGACACCAAAGAAAGGATGAAATGAGTGGCTCCCGGGTCCTAGATGCAGCTGCTCATACTATCTACTAGCTTTTCTTAGCTAGAGCCGTTGAGGTATTTCAGGGGCTGTGTTCTTCCTATTCTTGAATAATTCCACAGAATTCCCTTTTCCTACCACCAGCTTAATGCATTTGTGTTACTGACAACCACGAATAGTTGGGACAGGGTTGGGGGAGCACTACAGGAGGCCGGGATGAGAATCAAGCAGAGGAAACATGGAAACACACACAGTTTGAGAGGGATGTAAAGAAACAGGAAGACAAGGAGCCGTCTAACAGAAGACAGTAAGTCAGGGCTAAGAATGCCAATAAGCAAAGTGCCTACTGAAAAAGAGCTTTCACTAGATTAGCAAGTACACAGGGGAAGTAAACAAAGTAGAAATACTTTTTTGGGGTGAACTGGGTTCCTGTCTTTATTTTAAAGAGAATAAAACAAAACAAGCAAAAACAAAACAGAATAAAGTACAACAGAGTAAAACAATGCAAATAACACAGGATTTCAGAAAAAGCAGGAAATCAACAGTAGCTACCATAATGTCTACTGTTTTCTTTGGAAGAGTTGTCAGTACCTTCACACACAAGTTAATACACATCAAAATAGTATAAAAGCAATCAAGACACAAGAATGTCCTAGTGTCTGGGCTTTCAAGACCAGACACTAGGAAATGAATAATGGCTACCATAATGTCTCTTGTTTTTTCAAAATAGCTGTCCATACCTTTGTACATATTGGAATCAAATAATTGAAAACAGACTAAAACCAATAAAAACCAAGAATAAAAGTATTGACTTTTGAATCAAAATGGTAGGAAATCATTAATGGCTACCATGGTGTTTAAGTAGAAACGTTTTTAAAAGATGCATCAGAATATTCTACGGTAATACCAACTTGCATATCTGTGGGTGTTCAAGATTAAATTACTCTTTGAAAAGACAGAAGGAAAGAACCTTTAGGAATACAGGCTTCCCAGGCAAACCATCTCCATGCAGTGCCCTATCTCTTTGCCTGATCTATAAAAACTTTTGATGAGGTATATGGGGGGAGGTATCGGAGATCGAACTCAGGACCTCATGCTTGCAAGACAGGCACTTAAGCCACTGAGCTAAACCCTCTGGACTGATGAGGTACATTTAACAAGCATCATTTTACAAAATGTGAAATAAACCAAAGCAGAAGCAAACGTCTCCAGCATCAGGGCAATCAGCCAAAGTAGTTACTAGTCAGTAACTAGTTCTTAGATCAGTAACTAATGAGTTCACATCATGTACTCTGGAACTGATTCAAGTCTTACAGGGCTGATGGACAGCAAACTCACTGCCTTGCTCTTAAGAAGATCTGGGTTATATGCTAAAAGCTCCCGTGAGTTACTTACATTTTCAGTAAAGAAAGAAGCAGGGAGGGGGATATGCAAAGATTGAGAAATGGATTCCTTCCTTCCCTTAGTCAGAAAAGGAGATTTAGGATTCATAAAACCATCATTAAATTTAGAGTGAGGGTAAATGAAGCTGTTTAGGGGACCAGAGCTGAGTTTCCAGCTAGGTAACCATGCCAAGATGTGGTTCTCTGGATTCATCATCATGGGTGCATGCTTGCTCTTCTCCAAGGTGGCCACAGCCTGTGTGTGTCCACAGGTTACTACTGAAGGCAAGGGAAAAGCAGTGCCCATCATGCACATCAATGTAGTTGGGTACAAAATATGCATCTCTGGAGCTGACCATTACCATTTTAAGAAAGGGTTTGGCAAACAATTGTTAAAGGGTCATTTTTCTAAATGATGGAAAAAATTATTCATTTTGGGTCATCTACCCCTGAAAGAAGGTTGTACAGCAGACTAGGCACATGCCTGTTATGTAATGCTAAATAAAAGTGAAAAAGAAAAACGTGCAAGAATCAAATTCATAAGTAAATTATGTGACTGACGTGATGGAAATAAATCTAAAAATAAAGGATACAAAGAAAGAAATAGTGTAGAACCAAGAGCCTCCCAGGTGCCTTATTTCTCTTGTCAGATTCATTTTCTAGTAAAAATAACTGATTCTTTCAGGAACACACTGCACTCATAGTTAACACATCATAGATGAGGAAACAGTTCCAGAACATAGCTGTGTCTACTGTTCCATGGCTCAGTGTAATTAAATCAATCCCTGGAAGTCGAAAGACATTCGTGAATGAAATCTGAAACTACAGGATGAACCATGTACCCTTTCCCCACCAATGGGTGGCTTCAAAAGGCTGGTGGCTCACCACAGGGAATCCTTTTGCAAGTGACTTGGAAGGAAGCCATGGGCTCCAGAGAGGCTACACAAAAGGTCAGATTCCTCTGCATGAGCTGACCATCTTGTGACAAAGTAAAAAGGCTCTTCTAAGGTGAAATAACATCTGAGTGATGTAATGTGTGTTCAAAGAAAATGTCTGAAATGATTTGACTGAAAAAAATCCAATGTTTTAACCCTGTAAAGAGATAGCATCATAACAGCAGCTACAATTTTTTAAGCACATGTGTGGGGACCAGTGCTAAGAGAGTCACATGCACCACAGCTGAAAGAAGATGTGACAGTGAACTCTTCACTCTCAGTGGAGCTTGGCAGCCCAGACCACAAGCTCCCATGGCAGAATGTCTTCCTTTCTGAAGTAATTCTGTGCCTGTAGGAATGATATTAAGAACTTGGGAACCACACTCCCTCATCCACAAATTGATAAGCTATTACTGTAAGAGGCTCCATGAGACTTTAATATGTAGGGTCAACAATACCTGAGCCTAGGATAATAGCAAGAAACCAACAATGGTGACAGTTTCCCACAAAATGATGGCTTAGAAGCCTATAGACAGATGCTCCCCTTTGAGTAGTTCTGGGGGATTCCCAAAGGAACACTCTCACACTTTATTTTTATTTCTCTCAGTCTCCGTAGAGACTGTCAAACATTGCCAAAGCCGACTATATTTCAAGTCGTAGGCAGGGTATTGGGAAAAGTTTTCAATTAGCATTAATCATGCCTTGGTTAAATCTCATTGGCTATGATACTGCCACCGCACAAAGCTACACACACTCCTTGAAAGAGGTTGGTGTTTGCCTGGGACAGAGAGAGCTCATAGTGAAGTGAGATAAAATACACACAAAGATACTGAGGTCTTGTTGAGATTATTGTTCTGCACAATTATCCAGAGAAGTTGAAGGACTTGTGTGACAAGTGGCTGAGGTGGCTATGATGCAGCCTCAGGAAATAGAGTTTTTGTGAGGAAAGAAAGAGCAATCAAACTTTTTCTTTTTACACTTTCTGTACTTTTTACTTTTAAGCAGTCATCTCTAGAGATATGGGCACAGTTTAATGGCCTTACTGTTGTGAAAAACTTTCGAGATTACTCTTGAATTGTTTTTAAAACCCACTATCAAAAATGGAATTAAACATAAAGAACATTTTATAGACATACTATTCTGACCTCAAAGGTCTTGCCTAATTTGATAGTCAATATCATCCATCAGATTCGGTTCCCAGTGATTACTGTTTTATTTTTTTTGCTTGTTTGACTGTTTCCCAAAAATCATATTCAAGTTCTCAGAGACTGGCTATTACTAAGGGTATCAGGAAGACTATGTGTCTTGGTTATATTTCTGTAGTTGCTAAGACAAAATACCTGACTCTAAAATTAGGGAAGGGAAGCTTTATTCATCTTACAGTTTTTGGAGGTTTCAGTCCATAATCAGCTGGCTCCAAGGCGGGGTGGCCTGGCACTGGGGCAACACTTGGGGACAGCAGCCAGAGCAAAAGGAGAACATAAGCCTCTTCCCCTCCCTTATTTTGTACACAAGCTACGGCCTCCACACCCCAGGGCGGGTGCAGCACTCACAAAATTTCCCTGCTGTCCTCTTGCACAGGATGAGGATATTTACAAAGGACCCTGGCTCCCTGCTGAGTCTCTCAGTTAAACTTCTAACCTTCTCAAGTTGACACAATGTGTCAACGCTATGGTAAAGGTTTAATATTGTTTTAAGCAAACTGAGTCTCATGAGGTCAGAGGTAGAGTTAAGTGGTAAAACACTTGCCTAACACATATGAAGCTCCTGGCTTTGGCCCATCACTGCAAAAAATATAAAATAAAATACTCAAAATATTGTGAACAATGATACCTTAACCTAAAAAAATTCCTTCAAGTGGCTACTTTTAAGCAAATAATAACATATATCTATAGATATATAGGTATATGTATTTCATGCTATACATTATTTTTCTTTCTTTCAAGAGCTGTCTTCCTATTATGTTGCCTAGGCTGGCTTCAACTGTCCTTCTATGATCAAAAAAGTCAATGTAATGCTAATTATTATCAAGGAGAAATATGCACAAAAAATATATTTTCCCATTGATGATATACAGACCATCATCAATGCTGTCATTTAAAAATCAAGAAACTCCTAAGAATTCCAGGAGAGTCAAAACTGTCACAGTGGAGCTTGGAAGCAAAGTCCACAAGCTCCCACAGCAATGCTCCTTTCCTTCTGAATTAAATCCGTGCCTGTAGGAATGCGAATAAGGACTTAGGAACCACACTTTCTGTTACAGAAAAGCGTGCTCCTGTCCCTCATAGCTTTTAGGGGATTCCAAATGTTTTAGGGGATGAAGACCAATTATAGCTCCCACTATATGACACGTGTACCCTGCTCTCCCTGCTCACCCCTCACAGCATCCGTGAAGTGTCCCATGGCCCAAGTTCAGACCTTGTTGGAAAGACTTTCCTGGAGCCCTTCAGTCCACGCCAGCCTCCTGAAGAGGGAAGAGTTTTCCCACAGAGACGGTAACAGACACCAGAGAATGAGGAGCTGAGACAGCTGAAATTAACCAAAAGAGATATACTACAGGCCTCACAGCATTTTGCCTACAAGGGATAAGCAGAGAAGGGTCCCAAACAGCAAAGCAAAACTTGAAATTACCCAGTAGAAAGTCAACAAGTACACAGACTAAGTAAGAGTATGTTCTGTTTTCCTAATCCTCGCTCTTACTCAGTCAGCCCTAAAAAATCATGGCAAGCTGGCAAGAGGGAAGGCCCATGCTTTGCTCTCTCCCTGTCAACAGCCAACTTCAGAGTGGCCCTGCTGGGGGAGAAGTGAAGAGTTGATATGAGATTCTGTGTGCACCATTTGCTTAGGTGAGATAATCTAATGTCTAAATTAAGGCCATGTTGGAAGTGGAAACATAACTGTCTGTTACCGGAAACAGAGCAGAAAGCTCATTTTTCCTACAGAGATAGAGGAAGGCTACTCTCATCTTAACATATTTCAAATAAAAAGTAGATGAAAAAGTTGCAGTTTTATTACCCTCTGCAAATGAAGCTTTCCCACCACATTATACATATAAAAGAGAGTTTAGCTTATACAGAGGATCCATTAAAAATTACGAAAGTCACCTCCAAAGGTAATACCAATTTAAGCATTAATAGGCTCGAGAAAAGTTATAGATAATATCAAAATAGGCTGCTCAGAGAAGGAGGAATACTTGGAAGATGTTCTCATATCCTGAAGATCTATCCAGGTCTTTCTGCTGGTGTCTTTTGTTTATGGTGTCATGCACAGAAGATCAATTTCAATACTATAAAGCTATGCATATATTAATTCACTATCACTGTACACATCAAGTATAATAAGCTATCACTGGCCAAGGCATGTTAAACAAGACTTGATAAATATAACAATATAAGTTATTTACTAAAAGTTACTATTATCTTTCCTTGAAAATTTCCTTTATGTTACATATTCTGATATAAGAGAAGTTTTAGAAATAAGAATTGGGATGATTCATTCATGCCTAAAAGGGACTGTAAAAATTAATTATGAATAATTTATTTGGGGAAATCTATTTTACTCAGTCATAATGAAGGATCCACATGATGAAAAGAAGGAACAACATACATTTGTGGTATAGTACCATGGACTTTATACTTACAAATATGTATTTCAGCCTTGGACCAATCAAGCGAGGAAAGCTGAGGTTAGTGGTCATTTCTTGCCTTTGTCTGCCCAGCATCCAGGCCCTTTCCTTTGGACAACAGCACTTCACTTTTACTTTGGGCAATTCACCCATTCTTGTTTGTTTCCTTGAAACCCTTTGCTCCTGGAGAGGACTGGACAATTACAGACACTGGCTCTCTGAGAGATGTATGTATCAAGCCAGATGAGGTAAAACTCAGCCCTGGATATTTTTGGGGACACCTGAGAAGATGTTCCTGCTTTGCATGAAGTTCCCAAGTCCCAGAATCCAAGCACAGGGCTGCTGGTGGCCATTTGTGTCTTTACCAAGTCAACCCAGGAAAGACGAGAGGTGAGAGATAGAGGAAATATATATTCTTGATATTGTTTAAATGTGTGCACCTAATGCTTGGTAAATTTCACCCTTGAGGTTCTCTGTTAGGTGAATAAATGAATTTACTTTTTTACTTTTGTTATACTATTTGATTTCTGTAGTTTGGATACTAAAAATCCAACTACTTTTAAAGGCCTGATTACTTTTGTCTTAAAAATATGGCTTAGGGGCCAGGGATTTAGCTCAGTGGTGTAAGCATCCGCCTGACAAGTGCAAGGTCATGAGTTCGATCCCCAGTACAAAAACAAAAAAAAAAGGCTCAGAGCTTATATGGTTACGCAACATCAACAGTAGTATGTAACTAAGCTAATGTAAACTCTAAGCTGTCAAATTCCCAGTCTTAGATTTTTCCACTTCTTTAGCAGCCTCTCCAACTCACATAGTTCTTTTTCCAGTATTTCATGGGTCTAAACAAATGTGTTTTTGTCCTCTTAGCACAAACACTCAAATAACCAGATGGGCCAGCAGTCATATCAGAAACAAGGTGATCTAGAGAATGAGTCCGTAACATAAAGCAGAAAATGAAAAGTTCCCACTAAAGTAATCTAGCAAAAGCAGATTACAGTAAAATCACAGTTCCTCTAATGCTGAAAGTTTTGGTAGCCTGTGAAACTGAAGAATTGTGAGCGACAAGAACAAACTAAAAAGAGAAAATCTGAGTAATTATATTTCTGCTGGTATCCTAAGTTAGTGACTTGCACATCACATTTTTTCCTTGAAGAACTACAGTATAGTAGTGCTTAGTTTTTCAGTTATCTAGTATGAAAGTTATTAAGTAGAGGAAGTGTTTTAAATCAATCAAATAAATCTTTTGGCCCAGCATCACTGAAGACATGTAACTAGTACATTAACAAAAATGTGTCCTACCTCATACACAATGTTGATATGAATAGTAATCAGTTCAAATTTAAGTGACAGTTGGTAATGTCCATCAAAAGTTTTAAATGTACTTCATTTCTGACCCAATGGTTCCCTGTCTAGAAATCTGTCATATAATGCTTAGATATGTTTGCATAAGAGTGCATGAGAATTATTTGTAACTCTACGACATTAGAATGAGTTTCCATTAGGGAAGAATTACTTAGGTACCTTGTGATACTTTATTAAGTTTCTAACTTAATAAAGCAGACTGAACACACTTGTTTGTCCCTGCTGTCTCATAAAATCCCATGGATAGTAAAGGAATAAAAAGAAAATAAGACAATGATAAAAAAAAATGAGAAAAGATGACAGTAGGCAAAAGATGTTAACCAAATTTTGGAAGCTAACAAATAAATGAATAGATGATATCTGATTTAGCAAAACAGAGAACACTAAAAATCTAATCCAACAGATAAAGGAGATGATAACCAGTAAACTAACTTGCAGAGCCCCCAAAAGACCCAGGAACGGGGGAGCGGAAGTTCTAAAGAAATTCCAAAGTCAGCAAATGTGGGAAGGGACTAAAAGTAAAGTTGATGAAAAGGGGTTTTGTTATCTTTTTCTTTGCAGGAGCAATACTGAGGGTGAATCAAGAGCTTCATGAATGCTAGGCAAGTACCAAGAGAAGTATGCAACCTATTGTAATCTACGGGCTTTAGTTAATGATAATAATCATGTATCATTAATTGGTTCATGATTTGTAACAAACATACCACACCAATGCAAGATGTTAGTGACAGGAAACTGTGAGGGGTCAGAGAGAGTATATGGGAACTGTATTTTATGCTCAATTTTTCTGTAAACTTAAAACCTCTGAGGAAACTACTCCACTCTATGAACTGAATATATACTACATGTGAGTACACACACATAGACTGATTAAAAGATTGGCAATGCCAAGATGTGGAGCCAAGAGAACTGCCATACACCATGGCTTAAAGCGAAATTTGGTACAATTATTTTGAAAAACTTATTGGCATTTACCTAAAAACATCCAAGATAAGCATTATGTGCAACCTCCTAAATCAACACTGACAGAAATGCAGATGAGCACACCAGAGCACATGTCTGAGGGTGCCTGTGCTGGCATCCTTTGGAAAAAACCAAGGTGTAAAAGCCCAGATGGAATCAACTTAGTAATTCAAGCAAACTCTATTTTTCCAGGGGCACATAGAAGTTAACAGCCCACTCTAGGTCACATAGATGTTGGGCAGGTCCTGTATCCCTGTAAACACTTTTCATTTTTTAACCACTACATTTGCACTCAACTCCTCTTAGAAAAATTGTGTGACATAAGACTAACATCACCCAATAATATTTTTACAAGTATAGTGACACATTTTGGAGGGCTTTTTAATTGGAACACAGATACAACATGTAGCTTACAGCACTATTCATTAGACCATGTCACTCCCTGCTTAAAACTCTCTAATGCTTTTTGTATTTCCCTGAGAACACCTAACATTCTAAGGCTTACAATGCCATACAGGATCTGACTGTCTTAAAGTCTTCAAAGATGACTTCCTATCACTCTTCCCCTGGGATGCAAGGGACCAACTTCCAGGGTCTCAGAAAATGCCAGACTCATTGCTGCCTCAACACTTTTGCACTTGCTCGTTCCTGCCCGGAAGATTCTCTCCTGGTCTGCACATAGCTGGCTCCTTCCTGTCGATCAGATCTCAGCTCAAATGTCTCTAAGTTCTCTTCCCACCATAGCAATTTCATGATGCCTCTGTCCCAAGTTCCGTACTTTTATTAAATTAGGCTTTTTAAAATTTATTTGATACTACAGTTGCCATTATTCAAGTTGTATCATTGTTTGTGTATTATCTGTCTTTACTATGACAGTGTAAAATCCCTAAGGGAGGGATTTTTGTCTATCTTATTTTTTGTGGGATTCCTAGCACCTAGAATATTCCTAACATACAAAAGCATTCCTAATAAATGTTTCTTGAAAATTAAAATGAATTGAAGAAAACTCAAATTTTACTGTGTTGATTTTCATTTATCTAGGTTGGCTTTTCATATTACCCAGGTTCACAACAAACTCCTTCTCAGGGGAGGGTAGGTAATATATGCCATGATGACCATCTGATGCGGGCATTCAGTCAAAAACGAGGCTCATGCAAACATTCCTGATAGAACTGGGAATTAGAACCTCCTGCATTCACCAACTGATGGGTAATGTTCCTGAGCAGAACTCAGCTGCTTGGCAGAAGTCCAAAGAAGCTAGCAGTTTGTTGTCTTTTGTCTCTTCACCAAAGATTGGAAAGATGAGGAGCCACAGTGAATGTTAAAGCTGAGGTCAGGATCATATGGCTCCTGCCTGAAAACAAACGCTGTGTCACACAGACAAAAACTTCGCTTATCTCTGTACCATCAATGCTCTTGCAAGTAGATCCACATCATTAAAACACAACAGGAGACAATGGAGATAACACTTTCTTTGCATCTAATAAATCATATTAAATTATAAATATAAGTTAGGTATGATGGCACACACCTGCAATCCCAGCACTTGGGAGGCTGAGGCAGGTGGATCATTACAAGTTCAACACCAGCCTGGACTACAAAGTGAGCTCAAGACCAGCCTGAACTGCATAGTGAGATCCTATCTCAAAAAGGAAAAAAAAAATTAAAAAATATATATATATATATATCCAAAACACTTTTTCCTCATGTAACTGGTTTCTATCTTTTCTTTTTTTTGCATTATTTTCCCTTTATACTAAATATGTCTCATTTAAGTGGCAGGTCCTTGATTAGCATCATTACATAAGTGTAGTCCTGTTTTACTTGAAAAAAAATGAAAAAAAGTAGGACATGTCTCACTTTGGCAAAACAAATCACTAGTTTCCATTCCAATACCACTAAGAATTATACTATGCCTCTACAAAATTTTGTTAATGTACCAAAGACATCTCTCTTGAAGGCTCTTTCCCTTCACTGTGTAGACACACACCATGATGAAACAGATGAAATGTAAAATGATTTCACACTGTGGGGATAGAAAGTCCAGTAAGACATGAAGCCTGAGGATTTCCAAGTAAGATGTATTGTTCACCACCATGAATGGAATCATTATATGCTACAAACATATACTAATAAAAACACATTTTTAAAAAACAATGATTAGAACTGAAAAAACAGTTGTACCTAAGTAGAGGAAACATGAATAGAAGAGTCAGAGGTCGAGATCTGAAAAAGACCATGGGATCAGGTGGGTGAACAGAGGTGGCCAAGTTCAGACACTTCTCTACGAGTCTACACACCTCTGGATAACCTCACCAAAAGTTGAAAATAGAAGTCATGGGATTGGGAATATAGCTCAGTGATACAGTGCTTACCTAACATGCATGAGGCCCTGGATGTGACCCCCAGCACTGCGAAGGAGCTAAGAGGTCGGTGTGAAAGAAAATAGTGAGTCAAAAATCTATTTACTACACCTAACCTAGTACACATGATTGCTTGGCCCAGACTACCTGAAACATACTCAGAACACTAATGTTACCTATAGATGGGCAAAATCAGGAAGCAGAAAGAATATTTTATAAAAAAGCATGTAATATATCATGTACACACAAGGCAGATACAATGGGGTGCAAAAATACAACATAAAATATCCTCTAAACTCAAGCAGCACAGTCCGCTGTGGACATGCGGGTTTCTGCCCTTTACAGCTGAATCAGAGCTGTAGCCTGCTGCCACTGCCAAGCATCATAAGAGTCAAATACTGCTAGCCTGAGGAAAGGTCAAAATCCAAACTACAGTTTCTACCAAATTCTTCTTGCCTTCTGCACAGTTCAGTGTCCCTACTGCTGGGACACAAGACCTGACACCTACAACTTACCGCATGACAGGTTTAATGTAGCTCACTGTCTTGGGGGCCATAGTGCAGTCAGCTGACTGCAGAGCAGGAACATCATGATGGATGCATGAGGTGGTGCAGAGCTGCTCAGTCCACAGTAACAGAAACGGAGCAGAACTGCACCGGAGAGGGAGCACCAAGGGACCAGACACCGAGTCAGGCCTCTGTGACCCATCCAGACACACCCAGAGATGTGATTTAGTAACCTCCTGAGCAGCTCCCAAACTAACGATTAAGCTTAAGCATCACACTTTCAAATCATCACACAGTCGAAAAATTTTCAGGCTCATTATCAGAAATCTGGGAGTGCCTACAACTGGAGAGAACAAGTCCACAGTGAGACCAAAAAGAGACTGGGAAGAAAGGATGATGCCCCAACCCAGTTTCGATTTCTGAGCTCTATGCTCACAGGGGCTACTATGAAGGGAAGGAACTTGGAGGCCAGGAAAGGACTGAGAAGCATCCAAGGAGGAAGACAAGGCTCTGAGCAGGAAGCCTGAAGGTGGGACAGGAAGGTGACAGAAAGCTGAAAGCCAGAGGCATCAACTGCTTCTCCTCTGAGAACTCTGTGAGGAATCTAAGCCTAAAGAAGCAATGTTTAGAAAAAAGAAATAGCAGTGTCTTATTCAGCTGTGAAATGATTTGTAAATGGAATGACCCAATGCACAATTCATCCACAGCTTCAACTCCTTCCATAATGACAGGCTCCCTAGTAGCACTGCTGCTCCCCATATCTGCACAAAACCAGCCTGAGTCCTCATAGCTCAAGAGCAGACAGTGCTAACAGTTTCCTTTCCTCTCCCTTGAAATCTTGACCCTCCAGTCATGTAGCCCGCATGTCAAAACAAAAAAGGTCTCCACTAAAGGTCTCTGATAATTGACTGAAGCAATCAGTCTTATATGGAGAGTCACTTAAGGACTTATTAAGAAGTCCCTAATGTGTTGTGTCTTTCCTCCCCACCTGTTTCCTGGTTCATCAAATTCTCTAACACGCACACATACACACACACACGCACACACACAACACACTTTCTAAGCTCTCGGTCTATAGTAACTGAACAAAGAAAAATGTAAAATACATTATTAACAATGAAGTGGCCTTTATTTTTTACAAAAATAGTAATGGCTCCATGAAAAGATTTCTCTACCTTTTTATAATTGGTACATATGGAATATTAACTGATGTTTAAACTAAGACAAACATTATAAGCCTTAAAATTCTTTGGAAAAGTACAGACTACAAGTTTACAGAATAGGAGGAAAATTCCCTCCTCTTTTAGTTAAGTTGGCCAGCCCCAACCTCAGCGAGTGGACAAATCCAAACAGGAGATTTCCTTGTGCTAAAAATGAGATAGGGAGGCAGGCAGTGAGGGCGTGAGGAGGGCACATGCTGGAACCTGACTGTGTTTCTCTAGACTAATTCACCGCCAGAGGCCCTGGTCCTGCTTCAGCGGGCAGAGGCACGCAGCACGGGGCTGGGCAGCAGGGTCCCAAACCAAGAAGCCTGAGGAACCACTTGCAGGCTGCACAGCCAGAGCAAAAGGGAGTTGCTGCTGACCTCAAAAATGATGCAGCTCGACTCTGGGTTTCAGGTACTTTGCGTTGCATATGTTACACAAACTTCATGCAGAAAAAGGAGGAAATGGAACAAAAAGATAGTAATAAAAATCATCTTTATTTTGTCACCCAAATATGCACTTTATTTCATTTGAAGGAAATACTTTGCAGAAGACTACCACTTTTTAAACAAGTTTGACTTCATGTACATTACACTGACCATGACAAAAACTCAGAAAATAGGGGCTCAATGGTCTAGCGCCTGCCTGGCAAGCACAAGGTCCTGAGTTTGATTCCTGGTACAAGAAAGAGAGAGAGAGAGAGAGAGAGAGAGAGAGAGAGAGAGAGAGAGAAAGGAAAGAAAGAAAGAAAGAAAGAAAGAAAGAAAGAAAGAAAGAAAGAAAGAAAGAAAGAAAACACAAGTGCTGTCCAGGATGTGAAGAAGTCTGACTTTTCGCATTGCGGCAGTATTATAAAATAATATAGTCTCTGTTGAAAATCCTATAGTTGTTCCTCAGAATATGAAAAAGAATTATTGTATGACTCAGCAATTTTCCTTCCAAGTATATACCCAAAATAATCAAAAGCCAGGGCTCAAACAGATATTTGTATAGCTATATTCATGACGATATCATTCATTATGGCCAAAAAAGTGGAAACATCGCAAAGTTCCACTGAGAGATAAATAGATAAATAAAATGCATTACATTTGGGGTACAAAATGGAAGATTATTCAGCCTTAAAAGGAAAGGTGGTACGTGCTATTACATAAGTGAAACTGAAGACATTATTCTAAGTAAAAAGGCTAGTCACATTTCCTCACCATTAAAAATGTTTATCAACCACTTAAATCTGCATAGAACTTCTAAACAGTTTATGAGAATCAATTATATAATGCACGATGAAATGAACAGCTACTTTGAAGAAAAAGAGACACTAAGGTACCCAGTGCTGATTACGTAGCATCATGATATGGAATCCAGCAATACTATTATTCAGAGTGACTTTAGTCTGTTTTGTTTTGTTTAATTTCAACATATATGAAGGTATGGACAGCTATTTTCAAGAGAATGAGAGACATTATGGCAGCCATTATTGACTTCCTTATTGTCTGATCTTGAAGACCTAAAATGCCTTCATCACCCTGTTCTGATCAGTTCTATACTATTTTGTTTTGTATGCATTCATTGTATATGAAGTTATGGACAACTGTTTGGAAGAAAACAAGAGACAATATGATAGACAGTGAAGATCTCTGGTTGTCTTGCTTTGAAATCTGTGTCTCTTATATTGTTATCTAGTGATCTGTTTTGTTCTGTTTAATCTTACCCTCTTTAAAAATAGAAATTCTTTTACCTCAAAAAAAATCTGCAATGTACTCCTAATCAGTAATGAATATAATGACTAATGGTGAAGAGTTGACATTTGTAAAAATGCTGGTATGCTTTCAAATGATCTATGGAGGAAGAAAAGTTAGAAGGTTCTAACTGAATGTCACTCAAGACAATCCTGAAAATGCAGGAAGCTGACAAGGCTCTGAGCACTCAAAAGGATGCTGACTGGACCAGGACACCCTGAAGGAACCAGGTGACACAGAAATATTGGTTAGATGGGAGTTCCAGAGTAAGTTTTTGGAACTACCCTATCTTTAGTCAGCTTCATGCATATACTTGCTCAGTAGAGAGACACGTCTTTCTTTTTCTTACACTAATCTCATTTGGAAATTTGACCTTTATGGCCTCACCTAATCCTAATCACCTCCCACTACCTCCATGGAGGTGTAAATATTTCTAATATCATCTATTGGCAGAGCTAAATAAATTTTGTAGGAGGTCATTGACTTGATCTGAACTTCTGCACTAGGCCCAACAAAGCAAACCAATGGAGTCATTCACACTAGCCGAAAGCTGTTTATCTGACTTTCCAAGAAATTAGGAGAGAGGAAGGCAAATTTTCAAACAAGCCAACACTAGCTGTCTGTCATGATAAGCAAGTCCTCTCAGCTTTAACCTTTACAACAACAGAAACTTCAAAATGTCTGACTTACTTTTTTTGTTGCTGAGACAAGATAACTGACCCTCAGAGTTAAAGGAAGAAATTTTTACTTTTGGCTCAATGTTTCCTTTTGGCTCTGCTGGCATGGCAGAGGCACAGCACAGAGGAGGAACAGTTCATAGCAGGCAGAAGACAGCAGAAGCAGCAAGCAGGGACAGCAGCATCTGTCTTTCTGTCCCTTCTATTTTACCCAAGCTACACACCTTTAGGGTGGGGTTGTACACCTCAGGGTGGTTCTTCCCATTGTCCACACCCAGAACTATGTCAAACCACTCAGTGCACTAGTTCAGTAATTACACACCTCTGATACAAGCATCACATACTCAATCCCAGATTAACACACTGCAGATCCAGCCACCTTTGAAAAGCTCCGCCTAGGACTGCATGGGGCAGGGGGAGGTAATCTATACACAAGTCATAACAAGGACCAATCTACTTTTTGTACTTTTTCAACTTTCTTTGACCTTTTTCTGTCTAAAACCAATTTCCACTGCTTGGTTTATCAGAATACATATTCCATTTCATGGAATGAGGTATTGCCTGATTCTAGAATCATACTAGTAAAGCTAAATAAGATCCTGAAATGAAATTTGTTGCAATTTTGACTTTTGAAAGTGGTTAAGGCTTAAATATGCAAGTTTCAGGAAACAAACAGTTACTCAGATATTTGGGCCTAACAGTGACCATTGGAGGTTATAGCGATATAAAGGTATCTGTTAAGGGTTTGGTAGCAATTTCAGTGAGTGATGTAATTTTCACAGTGAGTACCACAACAGGAGAAATGGAAATTCTTATGATGAAGTTTTATTTTCAATTGAACAGTAAAACTAGAATTAAATAAACCAGGTGGTGCCTTGTAGAACCAATAACATTTTATAATTATGATTATTTGGAAAATCAAGACAAAAGACCAAACAGAATGCTAAAAATAAACTATATCTACTTATAATTATAGTAATCATGTTTATCCAGAAGTATTCACTATGTGAAAAAGATCTATACACTAACAAAACCAAAATGTGGTGAATTTATTCCCAGGAACCTACCAGTGTGTCTGATGCATTGTCTTTCTGGAGATAAATCTATTGTAATTATTTTTAAGATAATAGAGATAATTCTGGCTTAATTTTTGTTTAAAGCAGCAGCAATGAGAACATAAACTCCAGAAGGGCAGAGATTGTGGTCCACTCTGCTGGTGAACCCCAGCACTAAGGACAGAACCAAAATACAGGTGAAAGAGCCTCAACATGTCCCCATTGGGTGCAGCCCCCTCCCAGTGACACTGAGACTTGGCTAAGCCTCTGTACTTCTGACCTTGTATCTCCTAATTTAAATGCTGTGATAGAACATTAACCTGCAAATGAACACTCGACACAGCTGATGAGATTTGTTGGGAGAATATAAACAATCTCTCTGTGGTTTTGTTTCCACAGGGTTATTTGATTAGCATCCTTTGCTTACCAAATTTCCTTCCAGATTCTGAATTTCTTCAGACTTGTAATTAGGACAAATCACTGGAATTAGCTGAGCGAGAATTTTTAGCTAGTCCTAGACTTCATTCTTTTCACTATCTACCTTGGACCCTACTTAGACAGAAGTAAAGTCTCTGAATAATTGATTTGGATCCATCCATGTTGCTTGGCACACTGTAGGTATCCAAGGACATTGTAGTGTTCAACTGGAATTGCAACACCTCTTTTCTCTGATGTAGCAGAATCATAAGAGACACTCAAGGAGCATGGAAGCAAGCAAGTTTTATTAACCAGCGGAGGACACCTGACACAGAGTTCAGAATGTCAGCCCTTGGGATAGGGTGGTTGAACATTATACAGAGGCTCATTTCCAGGTTTGCGAAAAAGCATGATCATCTCCTTATTTGGTCCAAATGTTGGTGGTGTGGGTAAGGACTAGGTACAGCCTTAGTCAGAAAAGGGGTTTTTGAAAAAAAGTCACCTGGAAAAAGTTCTCCTGGGGCTGCAGGTATCAACAGAATGAAAATTAGGAGGGGCAGGCAAGAGAGCTCAGGAGGCAAAATGGTGACCAGGAACAAAATGGTGTTAGCCCAGCTACCATGGAACATTCCAATTCATTTTCACTGACATTATGTTTAGGTTATAAGAACCTAAACATATGGGGGCTATACTGATAATTCCAGCAAGGATCAAAAATCCACTAAATTACAACAAGAAAACAAATCTTGCCAAGGTTTAATTCAAAAACTTCCAATGCCAGGTGTGGTGGGACATGCCTGTAATACCAGCACTCGGGAGGCTGAGGCAGGAAGATTCTTGTAAGTCTGAGACCAGCCTGGGCTACAAAGTGAGCTAAAGGCCAGCCTGAACTGCATAGCAAGACCCCAAAAAGATGAAACAAAACAAAACCCTGTCAATGTTTATGAACCATATTTGTTTGCTTGTTTCATTTGTTTCATCTGAAGTAAAAATAGCTTACTGAGTCTTATGGGATGGGGAACAAAAGAAAAATGTACATTCCCAGGGTCCAAGATGTATCTCAGTGGTAGAGCACTTGCCTAGCATGGGCAAGGCCCTGTGTTTGATCCCCAGAATAGAAAAAAACCAAAGGGTGGGGGAAGAGGAGAGAGAGAGAGAGAGAGAGAGAGAGAGAGAGAGAGAGAGAGAGAGAGAGAAAGAAATACATTCATAGAACTCAGATTATCAACTCTGTGGAAGACTGCCATTACTTGCACATTAGGTCAAGAAGTTCCTTTGTTTGCATCTTTGAGATGTGATCAGACAGCTGACAGTTTTCTCACCTTGTATATTTCTACAGCACTTTTACAGTTCACAAAACAGGCTATTATGCAATCTCCACGGTTCAAATGACTCCTCAGGAAACTGATTATCACACTGTCCTAACCTGTAAAGTTACTTCACTGGCTTACTAACAACTTTCCATAAAACAAAAGGAGAAATTAATTTTTAAAAATTATCCTATTCATGGGTATATACTTAAGGCCAGTCACATCTTATTTCAGAAACCTTAATACAAAAAGGAAAAACAAATGCACCTTAGTCTTGGAGAAAACTGAAGCTCGACTTCTAGCTTTTGAAGTGACTTGCTCCAAGTGACTCAAATAGTGGACCCACAGAATCAGGGCACCTTCATTCATCTCATGCAACAGTAACTGGGTACAAACAAAGGCAGATGCTGGGACAAACAGAGATGACAGTGAGGCAGTCCAAGATCTTTCTATTGGTACATGCCTTGGTCTCTAGGTAGAAAGTAAAAGCAGAGCAGGAAAAATATCAGAAGGCACTAACAGCTCTCCTTCCCTGAAAGGGGGGTCTACCAGGGTGCTCTGGCTCTTCTCTCTTGATGCTAAATTTAGGGGTGTCCTGCTGCCCAGAGAACTGCATGCCATAAACCTCATTCAGGTAGTCCCTGGAGCAGACAAGATACTCCTGTCTCCAAAATCCATTCTGCCTGTCTGAAAGGGAGGCATAGTGGCTTCGTTGGGTGATCTGAGTGTTTGGATAAAGGGGCTGGAGGCACACCCCACACCCATCAAATTGTTTGAAATGGAAGCTGTAGGCATGGGAGGAGGTAGGGGAAGGAAATAGCCTTTATCCCTTTCTCTAAAATCTGGTTTCTTCAAAAGTAATTTTTAAAAATCAAATTTGGATTAAAAAAATATGTAATATGTAATTTTGATGTAGAAAGTTATGCTTGAATCCAGGCTTTCCCACTGCCTGGTGTGTGACCCTGTGTGAGGGACCTCTTGGGCTCTATTTTCTAACAGCATACCGCAGGGCTGCTTTGCCCCTCCCCCAAGCAATTGAATTGCTTCAAAGCACTGCCCTACCTTCCCCAGTGTTACGGCAGGCTCTGAGGTTTCTGTTCTGGACCTCTCCTGACAGAGGTGAACCTATTCTTTTTCCATTTTATCATTGTCACAACAAACATATTAGGTGTTTAAAATATAAACGTGTTACATTGTATACACTGTGGTAACAACTATGAATTTTTAAAATCTATTTAAGAATAGTGGTAGTTTGATCCTCTGATCTTCCATTGCTACACCACTTCACCATCAGTGTATCTGGGGATGGGTAAATAGAGTCTATGAGAATTTATTTTAGAAGTTGTTGAGAGAATTATATAGGACATGGAGTAATATAAATGAAAATCTTTTTACCTCTACCACAACTCCCAAACAAATATCCCATATTCTTACTGTAAAACCAGGAAAATCCAGTATTTCTCACTTCATGTTTCCCATCAATTTATTCACAAATAAATGTATAGAAGAGTTCCCGGCGTAGGAGCCAGAACCATGAATGAAAAGCAGAAGTGTCTGAGAGCCAGGCCTTTGGGGAAATTATATTCCTGCAGCATCAGAAGCCTGGTGAGAAGTAACTCAAACTACGGGTTGTATGAATTAAGATGCACAAGCTCCGTTTGTCACTGAGGACTTGATGGACTAATGAGGGAGGAACCAATAAGGCTTGGTTTTCCTCAAAGTCTAGTACAGGCTAAGCTATACAAAAACTATTTATGTAACTGCAAGGGAGGTCCAGAAAACTAAGTTACATAGTATGGGAACAACTCATATTTTCTCGAAATATTTGTTTGATGCTAATCCTATGAAATACCATAAGAGAAACAAATGTATAGTCCCAAAATAATAGCATAAATGTGTCATTCTTGACATTCAAAAACTTCCATGAACCAATCAGATAATCTTTATTTTAAAAAAAAAACTTTTAAACCCTTTGATTTAGCTTTTCTTTTTTCAGGGAAATATCTCAAGCATATACACCAAAACATAGAAAAGTTTATGTCACAATAATGTGCAAGGCAAAGCAGTTATAATATAAAAAATTATATCCCTTATTTCCTAACTTCATACTTCACGAGTGGATCCCATGGCCACTAAAGTTCAGCACAATAAAAATGCAAACTTGATTTCTTGTTAAGTTTCAAAGGAGATGAGAAATACACAGGAATTACTAAGCATCTGTGAATCCCTCCTCTATTTCAAAAGCATCAAAATGTACAAAGCTTATATTGGGGGAATAGAGGAACAGTGGGAATAAAAACATTAAGAAGCACTTTAGAAGCACATGCACACTTGGATTGTATACATTTCCTGTGCAGAAAGCCCTGATCTACAGAGCAAAAGACCACTAGAGGCAGAAAAAAATGAACTTCTGAGGCCCCATAGCCAGTTCCACTATGCGCTGCACAAGCCAAAAACAGAACTCTTGGGCGAAAACGGCCCATCCCCGTTCTCTGCTCCTACTTTTCAGCCTTGAGTTTACAGATCTCAGCTTTACTGAGATAGAAAATTAAGTATTTAGCAGAGTGCTTTGCATATGGCCTGACATGATCCTTGTGTAGTGAGTAATACGGAGAAAGCAATTAATAGCCAGGAGCAAGTGCCTGGAACACCTCAGTGCTCACATATGGAAGCGTTGGTTGTTGTTGCTGCTGCTGCTGCTGCTGCTGCTGCTGCTGTTACTACAGCTGCTGCAGCTGGTGTTGCTGTTAAATAAATGCTTCACACTGATATGGCTACTGGGAGTTTATAAAAAGTGCTTTCCATTCCCACAACGATCCTAGAAGAAAAAAACTAACCCTTGAAGAAGCTGGTCTAAGTTCACAGTGCTCACAATTGCTAAAGCTGGGGACCTCACTGGCATCAGAGGCTCTTGTCTGACCGGGCTGTCTGAATCTCATAATAATGTCCGACAACCTTCTCTTTATATGAACTGGGTTTCCAACATCCAGTCCAGTTGAAATGGCTAATCAAAAAGTATATTGTTCCTTCTGCAAATGATGTTTGGTTTAAGGAAAGAGCAGTAACCTGATTTTTATCAATGACTTATCAATGAAGTCTCTGTGATCATCTAGAAAAGGTCTCCTCACTGTCAAGCGGACATGAATACATGACCCCTCACCATCCACTTGATGTTTCCCATCTCATTATGACCCTTCCAACTGTCACAATCACCTTGCAACCACATGGGGAGTCCAGGTAAGAATGATGTCAACATATGGCAGAGGAGACGAAAGAAAATCACAGAGAAGCAAAGGCAGAGCCTAGACATTCTGCTCCTAGACTGCCTGCTCCATGAAGAAATTATTTTCCTTATTCAAGTTGAAGCTTCTGCACATACATTTCCAGACATTCCATCTGATGCATTTTCTGTGCATGTCATTATGCATCAGATCTAGGGTACATATTCTGTTCCTATGTGGTAGCTCCCTATCTTCAGACGCAGGCCTTTCTAAGTTCACAAGACCTATCTCTGATTTCTTGAAATGCTACATGGGCAGAGGAGAAGAGCAGATAATGGTATGTACAGTTACAAAGGCAATACCTATTTTCTGGTTTCCCATCACACAGCTAACTATAGAGGCAGAGGACTCCACACTGAGTTTTACTGAAGCTTCCAGCTCCTCTCCCATGACCTCTAACCCCGTAAGTCACAACAGAACGGCACATCTGGAAGTCCGACTGTTTTCAGCTGCCTCTCTTTCCAAGGCATGCTATCTTGCAAGTTATCAGGAAAAAAGAAACACTCATGGTGGAATAAAGAGGAGGAGATTTTGCCAAAAGACATAGTTTTTCCTCCCAAGTAATAAAGGTGATTTGGCTAAAGCATTACCTGTTGAATGTCCTACTTTGCCAATTCATATTTCAAGTTCTTTTTTAAAAACTACAGTGCAAAATGTAAGTGATTCAATGGTTCCTTGAAATGTTTTATTGAGGCCATTAGGCACCTTTTTGTATGATAAATACCAGCTCGCCTTTTGCATTTTCCCTGTAACTAAACCCACTGGAGTTGTAGCTTGCTAAAGTTTAGATTTTACAGTGAGCATCTATCCGTCATTTCCACAATCACAGCCTCAACTCTGACACCTTCATGTTTCATATGATTTACCCACAATCCATTACTGCCACGCATGCCCCAAACCCCAACACCCACTGATTGTATTGTGTGCCAGCCCTCACTTCTAAAATCTAGGATTTTTGTGAGAATTAAGGGTCCTTCTCTAATCCCAACTTTCTCTCTTCCACAATCTCCAACTCTTGAACTTTCATTACACTTGCTTTTCAACCTCCTTGTGCCTCAGATGCCTTACTGCTGCCCTGACTCACATCCTATCAGCTGGCTCTCTCCTTCTTTTCTTCTCCCAAGAGGCTAGATCTCATGATTTATTCCTTCACTTGTTCTACTGCTGGCACCTTCACCCCAAGCTACCAAACCTCAGTTCCACAGCAATCCAAAGATCTCAACATGTCCATCGCCATAACTGGTAAGGCAACTTTTGCTCAAAGAAATCTCCCAACCTTGTAGGTTATGAATTCCAGAAGGAGCTAGGTGCTGGATATGATTCAGCAGAGTAACCTGTACTTCAGTGTTCCATGTACACGACATTTTCAGCGTGACAGAGGGATGGCACCAGCTCTGTGTCCTGCTTTTGCCACTTAGTAGCTATTCACTGCAGGCGAATTGCTTAACCTCTCTGTGTTTCAACCATTTCAACTTTTCATTAGGATAGTAATTCTACCTGTACAAGATTGTCATAGGAATTTAACGAGTCACACATGTAAAATAATTTTGAGAATGCTTAGAACATAGAAAATGGCCAAAATGTGTTAGTATTTTGTAGACAGAATTGAGTTCTTTGGAATTTTCTTCCATTTCCTTTCCTTCATCTTGTTCATCTCACTTATTCACCTCCCTACACATCCTTCTCTCTTTTCTCCTCTCTCAAGGGTTTATGAAATATTATAAAATAGGTTATCTCTCCAATTGTGAAGACTTGTTTGTTTTCACAGTACTGAGGATTGAACTTAAGGGCTTCATACTGAGCTATATCCTTAGCCCTTTTTGTTCTATTTTATTTTTTTATTCTGAGACAGACCTCCACATCTGGAATTGGGTCTTGCTAAAATGCTGTTACCCAAAGCAAGCTTTAACTTGTAGTTTTCGTGCCTCAGCCTCCCAAGAGTACTCAAATTACAAGTGTGCACTACGCTTTTCTACATTTTGAATTAAGACTTTTTCACAGGTCCCTCCTTAGCCTATACACTTATTCAAATGTCTCTCTCCTTAAAGCAGAGGAAGAATGGGAGGGACATAAGATGGGAACGGAAGGAAAAGAACCCAGAGGCAAAGTCCCCAGGGTTCCACCATCCTTTCCGGCTATAACCAGTTACCTTCTTCTCACAGATTCCACCTCCTAGGGACCAGTCTACACTCGCTCATCAACCCTCTTCTCCCTTGCACTTTGGTGGAAGGCAATCTGGCCTCTGTCCCCCTCACAGGCTACTCTTGCTGGTTTTTTGGCACCTCATTTCCAGCAATTACTCCACCACCCTTCATTACCTGACTGTCTTTCACTGTTCACCTCTGTCTTTCATGATTCAGGGAGAATTTCCATGACAGAAGTCTGTCCTACTTATCCTTCTTCCCCATGAAACCCTGCTTCTTAATTTCTTGTGCTAGACTCTTCATCTGCCCTCTCAGGATATGTGGTGTCATTGTTTCAACAAATTTATAAAATATTTTCCACATGTCAGATACCATCTAAGTTCATTTCCTGTTGCTAGTTACACTGAATAAGTTATAAACAAAACAAGTTTATTTTGACTCACGGTTCCAGCCCAACCCCAAGGGGGCTACATCTAGCAACGGCCTTCTTGTTATGAGTCCTGAGAGTACAGAGCATGGTGTTGTAGCAGACAGGGATCACGGAGGAGACCCACTCAAAAGGCTCCTTTTAGGAGACCAACTCTTGAGATAACCATTCACCTGTTGATTCATTAATTGCTTGAATGGATTAATCTGTTCATGAAGGGAGAGCCCAAGTCACTCCTAACACTCTGATATGTTCCCACCTCTTTAGATATCATAATGGGGATTAAATTTCAGCATGTGTTGCAGAGAAAACAAACCATACTGAAGTTATAGCAAGTTCCATGCTGGCTGCTGGGGTCAATTAAACAGGAATAGTAGACGTACCACTCAAATGCCATGACAAATAAATTCTATGACCTGCATGCACCATTTGTGCACTGTAGCAGACACAACATAACCTTATGACACTGCTCAGGATTTGTACAGTGATGCTGACATGAATAAGACGACAGTTCCTGACTTCACAGCTGGCCCCATGAAAAAGACCAACCCACAGCTAGGTAATTAGAGTACAAAAAACAAAGGTATGATGACCAAGATATGTCCTGAGCACAGTTCTGTCCCATTCTCCTATTATCCTTTCCTTGACACACTGCATAACTCTTTCACTCTCTCCTACATAATTACATCCAGCCATGTGATTTCAAGTGACCCACTAGCAGTTCATGCTCACATTGTGACTTTCTTACCCAGAATATCAAACTTCCTGCCAGAAATCTCTACCACCTGCCATAACTGGACACCCAGCACCAAGAATACAAATGTAAAGACCAGTCTTACTATAATCCATTAACCATATTTCCCATCTATATCACTCCACTAGTCACCCTCCGGAGCCTTTCCTCAAGCTTCCTTCAAGGTTGTTTGGAACACAAGCTAATTTTATCACCAAACCCCATTGACACCCAACTCTTCTGTTCCAAAGTTACCAAAGCAAAAATGAAAGTCCTTAGCATAATGCACAAGAAGCTAAATGCTCTAGCCCAGTGGTGGCAAAATCTATGGTATGTGTACTACAGTAAGCATGCAGAGCTCTTTTTGTTAGCACACAAGCCAAATCACCCCAGATCTTAAAGTGGGTAGTTGAAATATTTTCTAAATCCTAAAATGCATGTAGAATATTCTATAATATTTGTGGACATCCCATAAGTCATCAGGAAACCTACAAGGAATTTTCTAGCATTGTAGCAGTTACAAAGAAGAATTTGAGGAACAGATTTTTATAGTTCCACAAATGGAGACAGCTCTGTGTTTTCTGACTTTTCCAGGTAAAGCCAAATTTTGAGAACTTGAACATTCATGCCTATACTGGTTAGATTTTGGAAATATAAAAATGGAGCTATTGGAATTTCAAGAGAGCTCTACCTTGAGAAAGAAACTCTATGACTGTGTCCAACATAGGAGACAGTGTGAAGGGATGACAAAGGACAGCACAATCAGCAGTTCTGAAAGTGAAATCCTTTAAGTGTGGAATTGTCTGCCAAATAATTTTAAATCAATGAAAACACCTGGGATTGCTTTTCTCGCTTTGGGTTATCCTTTGCTTGTGGGCAGCTGTTATCAGCTCTAAAATATAGCAAATCTGATCAAAGACACAGACTAACAGATGACCTGAGTGCTGCATGTATTGCTCTCAAACTAACAAAAGTATGAGCTGAGGTTTGACAAATTATTAGCAGGCATACAGCAGCAAGGATCACACTAATTGTGCAAAAGCATGCCAAATGCAGACTTTTACCTTTCAATAAAAAGGTGTTTGTATGACTGAAAGCTTTGTACTTGTATTTTTCTTTTAAGACAAAAGATGTTAATATATGAGTTGTTTTTTCTAAGTTAAAACCTCAATATGCCATAAACAAATGGGGTTGGGGTGGCAATCTGGGCACTTGCTCTCTAAAGGTTTGCCATCCCAGCACCCCAGCTACATGCCCTCCTGTCAGCTCTGTGGCACCACCATGGAGAAATAGCAATACTTCCAACCACAGTGCATCCTTCCACCTCGGTGCCTTTGTACATCTTACACCTACACCCAGAACGTCATTATGAATCTCCACATATCTTTAGTGGTTTAACAAACCTAGGCAGCCATAGAGCCATAAATATCTCTTCGTCTGAACTCTTTTCACAAGTAGTCACTTAGGGGTCTCTCATCACTGCAGTGATTTTTGTACACAAACGTGTCCTCCTTGGGAGGTGGAAAGCCTCTGAGTAAGGAGTCAGTGAGGACTCTGTAAACATTTGCTTGGTGCAGAGATAAATACATTGAGTTTTGTTAGCATTTTTTGACCAAAGCATTTTTTATTAGAGGTTTTACAGGTCAATAAGTCCATTTTCATCTAATCAAATCTTTCACCTTCTGCTTAAAACTATTAAAAGTAAGCTGACACATTACCTTAACACAGCCTGTACTTAGAGCCAACTAAGTAAATTAAGATTTTACAAAGAAAGCAGAATATGCCAGGAAGGGTCTGAGATGAAAATCTGTCATCAACCTTGGGGCACTGGGAAAACAGGCAGCCGCCAGCATGCTGCTCTGGTAAGTGGCTGTGGCCTGGCAAGCTGCAGCTGCCCCAGGGCAAGAACCGTATCAGCGTTTCCTGAGACCAGCGAACGCCATGTTGGACCTTGGGGCGCTGGGAAAATGGGCTGCCAGTTCACCCCTCTGGTGAGCAGTTGTGAGCCTACTGGGGCGCAGGCTAAGAATCAAACATCCATTTCCACCCCCCAGCAAGTGAGAGCCGGAGATCTGAGCGTGTCTTGTGAGTTTGACTATATGTGATATAGCAAATAAGGGGGATTTTCTTCTGCCATCTCTTTGAGGGCAAATATTTTTATCTCTGTTTTGCTCTGTTTTGATGAATGGTATTGCTCTATTCAATATTCTGTTCTTGTAATTTCGGTATTTCCTTCGATATTGCTCTGCCTGATTGAAGGAACAACTATTGTGAAGAAAACCAGATGTACTATGATGCCTATTGCTGTTGTCCCGGTGGCCTGCTGTGAGGTTCTGTGCCAATTTCACTGCACTGCCTCAGTTGGCTATGTCCTGTCTTGTTCTGCTGTATTTTACTACCTTCAAAATAAAATAAATAAATAAAATAAAAAATAAGAAGAAGAAAAAATTTTTAAAAAGTAAAATAACAACAACAAAACAGATCAGCAAGGTACTGAGCAACCTGAAACATGATATAACTAAATAGATAATGGACTTAAAAAGCAAAAGAAGGAAAAGCAGGTGCTCTAAAGAATATAACTGCATGTATATTTAAGGGTGTAGGAATCCTAATTATGTTGCTAAGTTTTTGTTGGATCAGAGAATGGAGCTGTTTGCAGCCTCAGTGTTTGAATGTCCACTTTGTATGCTTTAATTTTGTAATTTGAACAACTACATCCAGGAAGACAATATGTAATGTATCATCTAGTTATTTCTTACTGTTCATTTTTTTTTGAAATCCTGTATTGTTTCTACCCTTTTTTCTGTTTTGCTTTATTTTTCCCCTCTTTAAATAAATTTTTTTAAAAAGGTTTAAAAAAAGAAAATCTGTCATCATCTGCTTCTCAGCATCATTTGTAATTTTAGTGAGACCATCATCTTCAACAAAATTAGAAGATGGGGTTGTCTGTCCTTTATCTACTGTTTTTGAGTGGACAAGATAGAGAAATCAGCCTAAAGAAACAAAACAAAAAAAGATTTTTTTTTAATGTGGAGGGCTTAATCATTGACAAAATGAGCAGTTCCTTTATCACTGACTACTAAGCAACTATTAGGTAACACCTTACCTACAAAGGAAATACTGCAAATAAGTACCTTATTTATGTGCATTTATTTATTCTTTATCTGAGAACTTTGGCTTTTTCTGAGAATGTTTATGAGTTTTTAAATTAATAAATTGTTGCCTGTGATCTGCATGACGTAAACTGCCAAACAGTGGGTTAGCACTGAGGGTGAGGACTGGGTCAGCAAAACTCAGTAGGTAACAGGTCCAGGTGAAAAGGAAACTTAGCCCCAGGCCCTCAGGAAAACACAGCCGCCCAGCTGACTCTGTTCCACCTCCACAAGGGAGAACTACACTGGGTTATGGTCTGGATTTTGAAAATCCAGAAACCACAACATTTCTTCATAAATCATTTTATGTTAAAAAAAATATAATAACTACCTGAATTGCTAATTCACTAGATAATCACTAAATTTTACACTCTCAATCTGCGTATAGAAGAGGCGCTAAAGATATGTGCAGGATGGACGGTTTCCTAAACCCCTCTGCACTTTGCCCAAACCCCAGCCCCCACCTGAAGGTAGTACCTTTCACCTACCTACAACACAAACACTCCTGCTCCAACTCTTCTGACAGTTCTCCAACTCAAATGGGAAAATACAAATTAAAATATGGAAAGTGAACTTCACTGACTAGATGTCAAAGTGAATGCAGAGCAGGGTTCCTGACCCAGCATAGCTATTCCCCAGGATTTTATCTTTGACCCATTTTGCCTCTCTTTGTAAACCTTCTACAGAAGATGTATAACTTGGGTCTCTGCTAATTCTCAACTTATATTTCTTGCTTCGAACATCTGCCTGCTCACTTGGCTTGTTCTCCCCACAAGCACAAAATTATAAAGTTGATTAGGCCAAAGTTACCCTGTGCTTTTTCAGTACAGATACACCACAGTAGCTAGAAACCATTAGCAGCTGCAAGGACATAAACCAAACTCAGCAGGCGGACATTTAAAAAAAATGTGGCCGCATATGACAAACTTGTTTTAACCAAGAAATCCTTTGTTCAAATAAAGTCTTACTTGGAAACCCAACATGTGAAATCAAGTATAGCTCACAATGCATAGGGCCCAACGCTGCATAGGGACTTAAGCTGGGGGGTGGACACCTCCCCTGATCGCCTCCACATACTATAATAGCTCTGAAAGGGCTCCATGAAACACTCAGAAATCTGCAAAAACATGGTTCAAAATGTACCAATTAACATCCATAAAGAGGTCACTTTTTAATACAAAAGCTAATGACTAAAACATGATTTGGGAAAGTTATCTGGTAACAGTAAGAATCTTCGTCAGTATTAAAAATAAAATAAGAACAAACATCAAATGTAAGTTCAGTTCTAAGTATCCCATTACTAGTACTCAGTCTTTTTTAGGTTCCATGTCAATCACTTCATCACATTTTCTCCATGAGAGTGAGAGCTAGTGAGTGGCAAGGGAACCCCTTTGTTATAACAGAAGACCTCTGACTCCTTCTCCAGCAGTCTCCCCACGAGCTCTCTTGCTCCTGTATACGCTCCCATCAAGAGGCCATCAACCAAGATGCAGTGGAGCCAGGGGGCCTCACTAGAGGCCGAACAGATGCTGCTGCCTGACCCTGACCTTTTAGCTTCCAAATCTGTGAGACCAATAAATCTCTTCTCTTAGATATCAGAAATGGAAAGATATCCCTTACTCAAGGATAGGAAGTGTCAACATTGTGAAAATGGCCCTATTTCCAAAACTTTTATATAGATTTAATGCAATTCCAACCAAAATACCTTTAACATACCTCACAAACCTAGAGAAAACATTCCTGAAATTCATTTGGAAACGGAAGATCTACAATAGAAAAAGCAATCTTGGGCAACAAAGGCGAGGCAGGAGGCATCACCAACCCTGACTTGAAATTATATTACAAAGATACAGTGATAAAATCAGCAAGGTAGTGGCAAAAAACAGATCTGAGGATCAGTGGAACAGATTAGAACATACAGACACAACTACAAACACATTCAGTCATCTTACCTTTTACAAAGGGGCTAAACATGTTCTCTGGAAGAAGGACAGCCTCTTTAATAAATGGTGCTGGAAAAACTGACTTTCCACATGCCAAAGACTAAAACTAGACCCCTGTTTATCACCATGCATTAAAATGAAGTCAAAGCAGATCAAAGATCTAAATATTAAAACAAAAACACTAAATCTACTGGAAGAAAAGATAGGTAGAAATCTTTAAGACATGGGGCAGGCAGAGATATAGTGAACACAATTCAAACCGCACAGGAAGTGCTTCAAAGAATCAACACCTGGGATCTCATCTTATTAAAAAGTTTTTGCACATCAAAAGAAGTCACCAGCAGAGTGAAAAGACAACCCACAAAATGGGGAAAAAAAATTAACCAATTGTCCCTCAGACAAAGGACCTCCATCTAGAACATATAAAGAATTTAAAAAATCAGACCCACTAGGCAGAGGGGCTGAATTTGGCAACATCTTTCCCAGTTCATAAATAAATATACTGCATTGGTTGAGCAGCACCTTTCCTCCCATCAGGAGGACAAGGGCTCCACCTGACCACAGCTTTTTTTTTTTCTCATTATTTTTCTCATCCTCTCATGGTCCTTCAACATAAGAACCTCAGTGGCTGCGTGGGTCACAGCATATGGTGCCAGAACACGGACACGAATGGAGACTGCCTCATCCCTGTCAGGACTGAGGCTTTTGATTCTTCAGCTGTCAGCACTCAGCTCCTTAGTGAAGGCTGGGAAACTGTGCAAAGCATAGTGCATGAGAGAATTGCTTAATAATAGGCCAATATAACAGGGCAAGGAAGAATATATTTAGTCATCTCCTGTCCATAAAGCTCTATTTGAGTCACGTGAAGCATGCCAGCAAGCTTGCCTTGGGCCTACACTTCAGTTTGGATGATTGGAAGAAGGAGCTGCTTTGAGTACCACCAGGAAGCACATGGTTAAAAGAGTACCTGGATATGAGAACCCCAGTGGCTGCGTGGGTCACAGCATATGGAGCCAGAGCATGGACACGGCTGACCTTGAAATCACTATTTAGTCCAAGCTTCACCTGGACTTGCAGAAATTCTCCTATTTAAGCCTCCCCAGTGCGTGCTTGCACCACCATTCTTGGTGACACATATATTTTAAACTACAGTACAGAATTAGAGAACCAAGATACAATATTCTAGGAAAAACTGGAACAATTGTCACTCTACTCAAATATTACCAATGGACTATCAAGTAAATTTCTAAAATTTAAGAAAATGTTTTCTAATTGCTTATTATAAAGATCTTGATGGCTGGATGAAGAGGTATTTGATGATATTCAGGAATTATTGGTAATCCTATTAAGTGTGTTAGTAGAATTCTAGGTATGCAACAAATTATTATTTTTGGAGAAAGTTGCTAATCTATTTAGGGAATACAGTAATATGTGAAAATTCCCTTGAATAATTTTGACAATATAGAAAGTATGTATGAATGTATGAATACAATCATAAGTGTATATATACACATGCATAATACATATACAAAGTAGTCTCAAGTATTAGGCCCAGAAGTAGCTTTTAAAAACCTCTCCTTCTTATTGCTGCTTCTAATCACGGCATCTCTTCAAGGCTTGGTAAAATCACCACAATCTTTAGTCTGTCTCTTACATGACAACAGGTTTTGCTCATATACCAGTGCCATGGGTTTTAATGATCTATCCTGGTATATTAAAGGATATATAAATAACAACATGTTATACAGTATTTAGAACAGCTCTTTGTCTTTGCCTCTTGAAACCAAATAAATGAAAAATGCAGTCAAAGAAGAGCCTAAACCGGCAACCAGAGTGGGAATCTATCCAGATACCTCTTCTGCTATTCTACTCCTTTCATTGCATGTGTGAGTGTAACAACGAATATTCGGTAGAGAAAATAATGAAAACTTTGCTAAGAGAATGTTTTAGATAGACACATGAATCTCAGGACAGATGCATTGAATCTGTAAAATAGATATTTAAAAACAATAGTCCCTTCTTTTTAAAAACGTCTCATAAAAAACTGTCATGACATGTTGGAATTGGGCAGGAAGAGCCCGAACTGGGAGTGACAGTGACTTCAGTTGGTTGCTCCCTCCCCAGAGCAGAAACCTGGGATTTGCTTGGACTGGGCCAAGCCCCTGGCCAGGACCCAATAAGCCATCCCAAATCAATTCCCTGTGCCTATCACACACTAACTGGGTGAAGGTACCTGAAGTTTGGCTGGCCCAGTGGGGAGGGGCAGGCATACACAGCTGCTGCTTACACCTCTGTGACAAGTGCAGGCAGGAGAGGGCGGAGTTCCCTTGCCAGCATGCTTCGGAAGAAACGTGGCCAACAGGGAAGGGGGCTGGAACCTGCACTGTAACCTGTGTAGGGGAAGCCAGGGCCATGACAGGAGGGAGAGGCAGGAGGAGGCCCCCAGCCCAGAACCCTGAGAGCACTGATCCAGGAGAAGGAAAAACAAGGGAAACTGAAGGCAGCAAACACACAACATCAGACATGGTTTCAATGGACATTAAGAGATATCTTTGGAACCTTGTAGATGAGCTCAAAACTGAAATATTAAATCATGTAAAGCAGGATATGAGTAGAGTAATAAAAGACGTGCTCTCAGGAAGCATCTTTCAGGATGATACAGATGGAAGAAGAGAGGAACACAAAAAAATGAGAGAAACATTCAATAAAGAATATAAAGAAAATATAGAATACATGAAGCAGATTCAAAGAGACTACCAGGAAATTAAAAACTCCATTGAAAGCTGGCAAAATGCCTTAAAAGAATAAGGATAGACTATCAAAACTTGAAGACAAGTTTGCAATGTGTGATGATGAAAGGAAAGATCTCTTAAAAATAACAAGGAAACAGGCAGTAACAATACAAAGGCTAGAAGATGACAAGAGAATCTACAATTTAAGAATAAGAAATGTGAACAAAGAAGCAGGAATACAAACAGGCAAATTACAAAGGCTATTCACGGAAACAATAAGGAAAACTTCCCAAGCATGGGAAAAGAAAATGACATTCAGTTATGTGAGGCATATAGAACTCCAACCACCTACAACCAAAACAGAGCTACACCCAGACATATAATAATCAAGATACCAGAAATTCAATATAAAAACAGAATATTAAAAGCCATCAGAGAAAAGAAACAGATTACCTATAAAGGTAAGCCCATCGGGATCATGGCTGACTTCTTGACACAGACCATCAGATCAAGAAGAGCTTAAAATAAAATATTCAAAGCCCTGAAAGAAAATAACCTCCAGCCCAGACTGATGTACCCTGCAAAACTGTCACTAGAGGTTGATGGAGAAACAAGCTGCTTCCATGACAAAGAGGAACAGGGGGAGTTTGTGACCACCAATCCAACCCTACAGAGAATACTGAAGGACATTCTAGAGAGAGAGAAAAAAAATACCAGGATTTCAGGAACAGTGACAGAAAGCCCTCAATGAGTGGGGCAGGCAGAAGAATGAAGGAGAAAACTAGACAAACAGGCAGAAAAATAGCATAGCAGAAATGAGACAGAGAAGGATAACTAGAAACTCTAACATAGATGGCCTTGATACACTATATTGTTAATAGTGCACCAGGATTTAAAACCCACGTTATTCACACTACTCTGTTTAGATGGATTATATTCTGTTCCAGTCATTCTACCTGTACTAGATTTGAGGGCACAGACTAATCCTGAAAATAACAAGATATAGTATGGTAGTCATCCTTAATTTCTTATTAACTTAATCTAAAGCTCTGTAAAATCTATACAGTTTTACCATGACTGATAATAATTGAAACAGGTTTGTTAGATCACTGTTTTGTATTGATAGATTGTATTCAGAGCTGTTATCATTGATAGTATCAAGTCTGAGAGTATAGGCAACTGCACTTAAGATGACAAGATCCACTAGAATATCCACTATGGTTTGATCATTACCTGCCTTTGAATTTTTATACTGTCTACAATGTTTTATTTTACTAATATTGTTATTTACTGCTATACTCAATTTTACTGCTATATTCAATTATGCCTGATGATATAGACATTCTATTGAAGATAATAAGAAACAACATAGCAGTCATTGTAGATCACCTTGTACTGTGGTTTTATATAACTTTTTGGTTTCATGTTTTTATAGGAATTTGTTTTGTTTTGTCTTGCTATGTTTTGTTTTTTCCCTCTAATACAGAAAGGATAGAAATACATTCAGAGATTCATGCATGCATAGCTATTCACACTCTCACTGTTTGACTATCTACTTTGTATGCTTTAATTTTGTGACTTGAACAACTATTTCTAAGAGGACAATATGTAATTTATTAACTAGTGATTTCTTATTGTTTATCTTTTTTTTGGAATTCTGTATTATCTCTACCCTTTACATGCTTTTGTTTCTCTTTAAATAATTTTTTTAAAAAATCAGACCCCTCAAATTCAAAGACCCAATCCATAAATGGACACCTGAGATGAATATGCACTTCTCAGATGAATAAATACAAATGCAAATGGCAAATAAATACATGCAAAAATATTCACCATCATGGGTCATTTTAGCAATGCAAATGAAAACACTGAGATTCCATTTCACCCCAGAAGGAATGGCTAGCATCAAGAAATCAACCAATAACAAATGCTCAAGGGGCTGTGGGGAAAAAGGAATCTTTCTTCACTATTGGTGGGAGTGTAGACTTGTGCAAGGACTGTGGAAATTCCTCAAAAAGCTAGGATTGGAGGTCCCATTTAATCCAGCTCTTCCCCTTCTGGGTATCTTCCCACAAGAACTAAAAACATGATACCACAGCTCTATGTGCTCATCCATGCTTATAGCAGCACAGTTTGTAATATCTAAATCTTGAAAACAACTTAAATGACCATCAACTGATGAATGGATAAAAAAGATGTGATATATAATGCAACACTGCTCAGCTATAAAGAAGGACAAACTCAAGGCTTTTGTAGGTAAATGGATGCAACTTGAAACACTACTCCTAAGTGAAATAAATCAGACTCACATGTGTAAACATCACATTGTCTCCTAGTGTAAAAAATTGAAAGAGTAAATAAGACCCAAAATGTATAATAGATTTTGTGAAAGTGAAAGAGGAAGAGGAAGAAACTGCTCAAAAGGAAAGAACAACTGGGATGGGGGAAAAAAGAAAAGAGGGGGAAAGATTATATATGCAAAATCGATAATCATAGTACTAATCTATTAGTTCTTCAAAAGAATGGTTTGTGCTTTCATTGTTCAATCATTTTTCATTCCTGTACCTTGTAATCTGAGCATCTATTTTGAAGATAACAACACACAATATGGTAACCATTGTTAATCTCCCCCATGTTGATTTGAAATTCTGTACAATTGTTTTTAGTCTTTTTTTTTTTTGCTTGCGTTTTAAAATAAAAAAAAAAAAACCTCTTTGTCTTACAAAGTACCCGGTTTCAGGTATTTTATTATCGTTATACAAAGAGATTAATTAATACAGTTGATTTGAATGTTCTGACATATAAAAAATTTAATGAATTTTACAGGGAGTAAATCAGTGAAAGTTCATTCAATCATTGGAGAAAACTTTCCATACACTAAATGAGCATTATATAAGCAAGTACCAAAAAAAAAAAAAATCAAAACCAAAACAAGCCAAAAAGAAAAATGAAGAGGAGGAAGAGATGATTAAATTATTCTCAGCAAACACATTAAAAAGATACTGTTACAACTATTTGCTTCAATATTTTTTTCTAAATGAGACCAAACTTATGGAGTATTTTGTAAATTTATAGTTCTCAATCCTGGCTTCACATGTACTTTACAAGGGAACTTTAAAAAGTACAAATGCCCTTACCTTATCCCAGACCTACTGAATTAGATCTTTTCTTTTTTTTAACCTTGTTTTTTCTTTTTCTTTTCTTTCTAGTATGTACTGCAGTGCTGGGGAACTGAACCCAGGGACTTCACATCATCAGCTATTTTTTATTTTTAATTTTGTGACAAGAACTCTATAAGTCACTAAGGTGACCAGTCTGGGCTCACAATCATGTTTTCAAGTAGCTGGTGAAATGAAATTTTTTAGCATACGACCTTAGTATTAGTATTATTTTTTTTCTTCCCTGTATGATTTTAATGTGTAGCCAATGTTTAGAACCACTGATAAAAAGTCCTGAATTGATTGATTTATGGATACAAAGTTGTCAGGTGTCATTCTGAACAAGCCATATCATTTTGATATCAGTTATACCTGTGAACTTCAATTAACCCTATAGGTAATGACCTAATTATGAAAATTAATATAGTTTTGTTATTTTTCTCACTGACCCATATATGACTGAAGAAGCAATTTTTTTCTTAGATATTTTACTTGGTGTGAATACAAATTTTTGTTTGTTTGATGGTTCTTTCATGAGTCATCATGTGGCTATTTTGCAGTAACAGATTCAGAGAGCTGAAATTTTTGTTTCTTTGATGGTTCTTTCATAGGTCATCATGTGGCTATTTTGTAGTAACAGATTTAGAGAGCTATTTCAAGAAATACAGCTGATTTCAATAGATAAATATGAGCTCATTTTCATGGAAAGTATTTCATCAAACGGAGCAGTGTTACAAAAATAATACTAGCTGCCCCTCAAATAAGTAATTACGTTCTTAGTTTGTAATATGTCAAATAAACCACAAAATGATTAATTGTTCTCAGGAATATTTTGAAAAATTATACTCAATAAATGTTCTGGGTGATGAATTTAAAGTATTGGTATAGTTAATGTTTTATTTAGCTGCTCCAGTAAGATACATGAATGAAAGAGTCACAACACAGAACGTGGGGGGAAAGGATGACTGATTTTTATGATGATTTAGAAGCTCAAAAAGTATAATCTTAAGCGATTAATTCCATATTTATAAGGGGTTTCTAAACAGGAATTTATATCCCAGTGAAAAGATAAGCTATTTTCAAGACCTATTAGGAACCCTCAGAAACTGAAACACTTGACAATCTATTAAAAGAGATAGAGAGAGAGAGATTGAGAGAGAGAGAGAGAGAGAGAGAGAGAGAGAGAGAGAGAGAGAAAGGAAGGAAATTTTCTCAACAGAAGCAATTAAAAGTCACTAGTAACAGACTCAAAAAGTTGACACAATGTACTTCAAAAATTTTATTTCCACATTAGTCACATGAATAAATATAAATGCATTCACCAATCTTTGTATATTGAGTCACAACTTGAGTTTTGTGTTGCATTTTTTTGTCTAAACCATGGCCATGTTTCTTGCTTGTATTTGAAGTGGGCCAAGGTATTTAAGAAGCATGTAAAATACCTTAGTGCAAAAAACAGATATTTTTGCTGTACTTTCCCAACATGTTGTATCTGTCTATTCTACATTTAAGTAGTAATGTATTTGTTCATGTTGCTCTTTTAAGCTTTACATTCTTTTTTTATAAATTGAGATAAAATCATATAACAAACTTCACTGATTTAGTCATTCTAAAGAAGAGCAACACTTCAGTGGCTTTCAGTATATTCACAATATTCTGCAACCATCCCGTGACCTAATTCCAGAACACAGGCATCATCCCGAAAGAAGCTCTGCACCACTGTCAGTCACTCTTTGCTCCCCCACCTCCGTCTCCTGGAGACCCGTCCTCTAATTGTCTCTAGATTTGCTTCTCCTGAACATCTCAAGTAAGTAGAATCATACTTCTTATACCAGATCCTATGTGTCTAACTTCTTTCACTTTATGTTTTCAAGGTTCATCCATTTCATAAAATTTGTAGCTGGTTCATAAACATGTCTTATTTTAATGGCCGCTTGCCATAATTTAGATATTGAATTTCTCTCTAAAGTTCCATGTGTTAAAACACAAGTGTTCAAGTCGGATGTGGTGGTACACATTTGTAATACTAGCACTTCTGAGGCTGAGGGAGGAAGATCACCTCAAATTCAAGGCCATTCTAGGACACACAGTGAGTGAAGGCTGACTCAACTACATAGCAAGATCCTATCTCCAAAAAAGAAAAACAAACAAACAAAACTTAGCGTCCTTGGCTTTTGGCTTGGCTTTTGGCCATATTGAGTAAAAAAGAATCATCTTTAGCTGCATATAAAATAGGTTAATATAACTAACAAATCTTCCTTTTTATATTTTAATTTATTAAACTAGTTTACAAAATAACACAAGTCCAAGTTTTAATAATAAAATTATGCCACTTTAATGTCGGCTAAAAACAAAAAGTGTCTGTTTTCCCTGGCACACAAAATGCAGGTAGGCTGAAAAGTATTATTGGTAATGACTGCATTTTACTTGCCAAATGGCATAAAAGCAAGTAACATCCACCTGATACACACAGGCTGCAATTCAACCATGCGTGGAGGGTGCCGAGAGCGCTCGCCCTGCCCTGCTCAGGGTTCTCTTATTGCCTATGCAGCCTACATTAGACCACCTGCAATAGAGTAATAAAAATGTAGCTTAAAACCGAAAAATAATATGAAGCTTATTTTGTACAATCTCATGAGCCACATTCCTCACTGTTCAGGGCCGTATGAAGTCCATGCCTTGGGTTTAGCAAGCATGAGTTAAAGGGTTGGTCTCCAGGAGAGCACTAATGGGAAGTGATAGAAACTCTGAAAGGCAGGGCCTTATGGGTTTCCTAGGTAACCAGGGTCACACTTTTAAGGGAAGTGGGAGGCCCCACACATCCCCCTCCTGTCTATTTTAGCTCCCTGGCCATGCAGTGAATGTTCTCTGCCACGCATTCTCAACGCTGCTACACAGACACAAAGCAATGGGTCTGCTTAGTCTTGAACTGGAATCCCCAAAGCCTTGAGCCAAAATAAATTTTTTCTCTTTACAAGGTAATTATCTAAAGTATTACATTATAGTATTGTGACACTAATACATGGGCCCATATGAAAATCAACTTGGTTTTCATAGAAATAGCATTATGTGTTGGCACTCACATTAAATTGGTCATGAGATCTTTAATTACATTGCAAAATTACAGTATCAAGTACAACTGGTAGAAACAGGACCAGGACCAAACACCACAGTAAATGTGCACCTGAGCCACAGAGAACAAAATATAGCAATTTATTGTATGATAGCTCCTGCTACAGTGATCTCTGTGCTCTGAACAATAATTAGTAGGTGTTCCATGGGGGAAGAAGAACATTGGTTAGCTCACTGAGTTGCTTTAGTGTTGGTCAGTACCCCGCTACCTCAGTATCAACAGGTCCAGAAGTGAGTAAGGGTCTGTTACACAACCCAACACAGCCTCAACAGGCCCCTAGAAGGAAAGCTTCCATCCACTTTCAAAAAGAAGCAAGAGCAGAAGGGGATGTAGTTCTGTGATACAGGTTGGCTAATATGTGCAAGGCCTCAAAAGGGAAGGATAAAGAAGGGGAGGGTGAAGAAGAAGAGGAAGAAAAGTGTTTTCTCTTGTGTCAGGGTGCAAGCTCCTTCTGGGTCCTTATAGCCTCCATTGCCATCCGCACAGGAAAAGAAGGGCTCGAAGTACAGCCTTTGCACAAATCATGAAAAAGGAGAAGTTCAGTAAATGTTTATTAAATCAATCAATAAATGATATAGTGTGGTGTTAAATACTTGACATAAAACTTTCCACTTGGCTAGAGGAACTCATTTTATCATCAATGCACTGTAAAAAAAAAAGAGATACAAATTTGGTAGGCAAAGAAGTTGATGAATGAAGAAAATCATTCACTACCCTGGGTGCCTCACAGTCTTCAGAAATCCTGAGGCTTTCCAAGTGTTGGGCAGAGACCTTATTTAAATAGGAACTGTTAGAAGACACTTTCTGATGTCCTCTGATGGCAAACAAAAACAGAGACAGGGTCTTAATGCTTGAAATCTCTCTATACCTTCAACTGTGAATATGTTTTGTTTTCCAATTAAATTATACCACTCTAATGGATGAGTTTTTAGATATACTAAAAATGTACTCCTAAGAAAACAGCTTTTAATTTGTTGACTCTTAAAAGTAAAGCAATTGGGTAGATAAAGGATGTAAAAAAAAAAAAGCAAAAACAACAACAGAAAGAAAAAAACCACTGAAATGTTACGTGGCTGTATTCAACCAAAAAACTGCCAAGTTCATTTTGATAAGTCTTTGTTAAAAACAACAAACATGCCTGAACTTGCAAATCATGCTGTTCTGAGGAAAATGCAATTGAGAGAATCAGGCAGTGCTTAAAACCGGAATTTCTGATTTAAAGAGAGAACTTCCATGGTGGCAGGTGTACCAATAAGTCACAATCCCTTCGTACCTTACGACTAGGAAGGAGAGTGTGGGGGAGGGAATGTAAAGTGAGTAAAATAAAAACAACACTGTCTCCATAAGTAACAGGCTACATCTTACACGCTACTGCAATTACAGGCTCCGGTATTAACACAGCAGCACTGACACTTTTGAGAAAACTAATCATTCTGCGCTTCATTAGGTTTAAAGTCACCACAATGTTGTTGTTGTGATAAAGGAAATGGGTTCCAAATGAAGATACTTTAAACAAAGGTAGGAACCGTGATTCATATACCACGGAAGGTTCATAAAAGTCAAAGCAACTTCATCTGAGTATTTCGTTTGTTGGTTTCCCATGACTGTAAGAGCAACCAATTCATAGAATCAGAAGCAAAATAGACTGGAACATTTCTGTTTATTTGCATTCTTTAGGCAAAACTGACAGTCTCTTCTATCTGCCTAACAAAGACCTGGAAAACTCTCAGAAATAACTGTAACTGGAGCTTTATGGATCACAAATCTTTGTCTTGCTCACTGACATATCCAAAATACCCAGCAAAGCGCTTGACATTAGGAGGTACTCAATAAATATATGTTAAATTGAAGTAAATTTTAAAAATATGTAGTGTAGTGCAATGCAAGTCAGTGTTAATCGCAAGCCATGACTTTTATGATAGGTTGAAGTGATAAACACAAACAAATGGTCCTCCAGTAGGCCATGTTCCTCAAACTAGCTCTAATGCCACAGTAAATAAGGATTGCTAATTTTTAATCATACTACAAAGAGAGTTTAATTAAACTGACCTATCTCATCTATTTCAGAATTCCCTCAGTTATAAAAATATGGCTGGGCATAGTGGCGCATGCCTGTAATTCCAGCACTCTGGAGGATGAAGCAAGAGGATCTCCGTGAGTCTGAGGCCAGCTTGGGCTACATAAGCAAGTTCAAGGCCAGCCTGCACTACACAGTAAGACCTTGTCTCAGAAAAAAAGCAAACAAGCAAAAAAACTAAGACAAGAAAATTATGACTAGGTGACTTCGGTCAAACAATTTTTGTTCAGAATGCCTGGAGGTAACATGCCACGTACACTGACCTAGGTGGGAATGAGAAGGCCTGGATCCCTGAATTGGCCCCTTCCAGTTAACAGTTCAGCCAGCCCCTGAGGACCCAGCACTGTGATTCCTGTAAGGTGAGGAGTTTGAATCTGGTGGCTGATAGTCTCTAAATTACTTTTCGTGACAAAGATTCTGTAATTGTAAGTGACCAAGGCCAGTCACTCAGTATTCCTTTCCCATTCTTCCTCTCTGTAGTAGACACAGATTGGGCACTTTGGGAGGCTCCAATACTATTAGCCTTCGTCCCGCCTGACTTTGGCCAGGAGACACATTAGGCAGGGGGCAGCTGACGATTTTAAAAGCCAGGCAGCGTGGATATCTGGAGATACAGTGTGTCTCTGAATTTAGCAGGCCTGCAGATTTTTTTTCTTTTTTTCTGGGCCAAGCTAGCCGGGGCTCTGGGAATGTCCAGCTCTCAACTAAGAATCACTGAGAGGAAGCTAATTAGAAGTCCTTTAAAATGGAAGCGTTTGATTGAGAATGCTGAGTATGAGTTTGCATTAAAGTTCTCACTGATTTTCCTAGCGGTAGGACGTAATATTGATATTAAATTTAATCCATGAAAAACTGTGAAGGCTGGTGCGTTTTTAATAGATCACACTAGAGAAATGAATATTACTGTCACTTAAAACGCAATGAACACAAGAGAATCCAAGAAAAATCTGGAAATCTGCATTTGGTAACCTCAGGAGCCCAAGATCAAGAACAGCTCTTCTCCTGCCACCTGCCCCCAAATGACTGCAGTGGGCACAACAGAGTGGGCACCAGTCTCTCCCTAAACCAGCAAGCTTGCCCGGTGGCCCAGGTGAGGGTCCGGGAATCAGGCGTGGACTGGACGCACAGAGGGAGACTGGAACCTCCAAGTCCTCCTCCAGCTCCAAGCCCAGCCCTAAGCCCGGGTCTGGGATGACCCGAGTCTCCCGAGCCACCGAGCCCTCCGCCTAGCCAAGTTGGAGAGCGGGAAGAGGGTGAGCCGAGTTTCCCAGCCCGGCTCTGCGTCCGCTGCGCCCCGGCCGGCTGCGCCCCCGCCGGCTGCACGGGACCCAGCCCCAGGGCTCCGCACCGGCGCAGACCTGCGGACCAGCCGGAGGAGCCTCGTCCCGCGCCCCCCGCCCGGCCCGGCCCGGCCCGCCCGCCGCGCTGTCCTCACCTCGCTGGGACCGCGGCAGCCCCCGCGGCCGTGGCGCGCAGACATGTCCCGGACGCACGCGGAGCCCGTCCCCGCGGGCCCCTCCTCCGGCCCGGGCGCAGAGGTCCGCGCTCCCGAGGGGCGGGGAGCCAGCGGCGGGAGGCGCCAGCCCTCGGCCTGGGGCCCCTGGGAAGGCGGGGAGCACGGCGTGGTGGGACAGCTCCAGCTGCCTGTCTGGGAAAGGCCAGCGCTGGCCGCGTCCCGCCAGGTCCGCAGGGGACTCTGCGCTGCAGGCGAGGGGCTTTACCCGTCCGCTGGGGCTCGGCTTGGGTGAGGGGCTGCGGGGCAGGGCCCCTCGCGGTTATGTAATGCAGCAGGCGGCTGTCCACCCGGCCGGCCGGCTCTGAGGGACTGCTGGACCCTCCCCAGCAGCAGCCCGCATACCCCTGACCTCTCCAAGCAGAGCAGGTCTGCTGTTCTCAGAAAGAGCTTTTCTCCAAAGGGTCAAAAAACAAGCTCCTGAGAAGGAATAGGAGGACTCTTTCAGGGGTATCTGTCAAAAAAGGCCCCTGCCTGCCAATCCTATTTCACGCACAGAAACTGAAGTGACTGTTTCTTTTATTGGAGTATAGCACTGGGTCCCTTACTTTTCTGGTGTAAATTTGTATTTTAGCATGACCATAACCTGCTGTGCCTGTGGGCTCTTTCCCTGAAGGATATAGGAAGGAATCTAGCTGTTTACCCAGTTAGTGTGACAAAGGGCAGGATGTATGCACTAGTACAAAAGTGTCAAAATGGAATTTTTACCCATGTTCTCCATCTGACTGGTTTTGCACATGTTTACCTGAGCATCACAGAGGGTCCAGTAGACCCACATCACTCTAGGGTTTGTTAAAAAATAAATAGACAAATAAATAAAAAGTTTTCTTCTGATTTTTCTGGTACAATTCAGTACAAATAGTACAATTCAGTATAACGGCATATGAAAAGCCAGATTTGCACATTTTGGGTGAAGTCAAAAGTGAGTCATCAGTTTATAGATGCACGGATAATGAAAATGATCCGTTATGGTAAAATACATACTTTCATAACAGAACAGTGTAAATGGATGGATGGATGGTGATGATGGTGATGGTGATCTTGATTGTGAAATAAAGAATTGACTGATACAGACACAGGGAATGCAGACCTCCTTGACTGAGATGAAGAAGAAAACAGCAATGTGAGTACATATTTGACTAATCAAAATGTTGCAAAATGGCCAATGGAACCAAATAGAATGATCCAATGTTATAATTAGGTCCAAAAATATAATGAGCATTTTGGCAGAGACGAAATATATCGAACAAAATGCCAGCATTGTCATTTAGTGTCGGAAATTGTAACAGACAAAATGCCACAAGATGTTGTGAAATACACAAAGGGGGAAATGCAAGCAAAATGTTCTGTATGCAATGGCCATATTCAAAACTGTATTTATTATGACACCCCATTAGCTGAACCGAAAGCATTCATAGGTCTACTGACTTTAGCAGGGGTTGCTCATGGTAATCACAGGAATCTAACTTATGGAAGAGTAATGGGTTAAAATATGGTATATAAATGTTTATGCACTTGTAGCTGCAAAGACATCTTATGCTTTTAATTTAGACATTTATCCTGGAACTCAGATACCAGGTCATACAGTAATAAATAGAACATTGTGAGCAGACTTGTTGTTCAAACCTCCCACACTTACAGTGTGACATGTGACAATTGCTTTACCAATTTCTAATTGATGTTACATTTGCTAACAGAGCACAAGTTGCCCAGTACAGGCACTGTACACAGAAACAAAACAAATTCCAAATGAAGTGATGCAATTTCAAAGCAGAGAATTCTATAGTATAATCTTTGAATTTCAGAAAGATATAACTTTGGCATCACATTTGGCAAAGAAAAACAAACTGGTACTGCTGATATCAACATCTCACCATGATGGGGAAATATTGATAGGGAAACCTTGACACGATGGAAGCCCAGCTGGAAGCTTTCTAAACAAAACGAAAGGTGGAGTAAAAGTTGATGATGAGTTATGTAGCAACTATGATGCCACTTGAAACACAAAACATTGGCCAATGATTGTGTTTTGCTCAATCCTAAATGTGTACAGCATAAATAGTTTGGTAGTTTACAAAGAAAATGACAAGTGCAAAATACCATGAAAAAATTTTCATAGAGGACTGGGGCAGAAACTCTAATAGATCATCTACAGCAAAGGAAAAACAAAATGTTTCTGCCCAGAGAACTGTGCAAAATTATTTTGCAGCACACTGGTGAGCTGATAGGTGAACAGGCAATCACAGCATCCCAAAGGCCTAATACAATGAGGAAACAAAAAGACATCAGTGAGGAAAGACAGGAAAACAAAACATATGTGCTATCAGTGTAAAAGATAGTATGTGTAACATGCAGTTGTCATGGTAAAGAGTGCCTCCAGTGGGACAGGTGAAGCATAGATTATTTCTGTGGTACACTTTTGCATATGTTTACATTGCATTTCACATAGGTTTTTATTTTTGATGTTATCTTTTAGGTTTTACAAGCAAGTAAGCAGCTGATGCAAAAATGTTGGTGTCTATTCTAAGCATTCATTACATATTTGATATTATTGGTATCGTAATTCCCTGTTAAGTGTATGTTGCGCAATGTATTAGGAGGCTCCTGAAAAAGCAGGAAAAGGAAGATGACGAAACTGCCACATAGCAAAGGAAAGCAAGGCACTTGCTGTCAGTGTGAGACATATGCATGGAACATGCAGCCATCGCGTGTGCCAACTGTCTTGGGTGTGACAATTGAAGCAAAGCTTCTTTTTGTGGTAGAGTTCTATTGTCATTTTCATTTTAATTCATACAGGAATTTATTCCTTATGTTATCGTTTAGGTTTTGTAAGGTACACAGCTGATACAAAAAATGTTGATGTCTGTTCTAAATGCACAATACCTGATACTTTATTTTATTGATAGCACTTATTGATAGCGCTTTCTGTGCTATCAGTATGAGCAATATGTATATTGGAACATGCTGTTGTCATTCATGTGTACAGACTGCCTTAGGTGTGATAAGTGAAGTAAAACTTATTTTTTTTATAAAATTCTATTGGTATTTTCATTGTGGTTCATGTAAAAGTTTATTTGTGCTGTTCTTTTTTTAGACTTTGTATACCAAAAAACAGTCAATGTTGAAAATTTTGAAGCTTTTTAACATTCAGTAAATATTAAAAATTCATTATTTTATTTTATAATTATTTTCCTGTTAAGTACTAATTGTTTAATATAATAAAACTCATAAAATTAAAATTACTAATTTATCAACAAGAATATTGTAAAGAAGAAATGTGAGTCTAAGAGACACATGTTTCTTTATGACAAAATTAGTGTTATGCTCCATGGGCTACAAATGCCAGATGGACCTGGGTTCCACTATCCTGCAAAGTTTATAACTTTGGGCAAAGCTCAGTGTCTTCATCTGTAAGATAAAGGGTAATAACTATTATTAATAACATTGCACCTACTTCACTTGGTTGCTTTGACAACAGAAAGACCCAGGTGTAGATGCCCTGCACATAGCATGACTCCAGTAACTGCAGATCTGAGGCCTACAGAAAGAGTCATGTGGTCAGCTTGGGGTGCCTCATAAGCTGGGTTTCAGGCCACCTTTCTGGAGAACAATCTCCTTGGCAAAAGTAAGGCCTGTGAAGTCTGGCGTTGATTCCAGCTTGTGGAAGTCTACGCTTTTGCTGTTCTAAGTTGCCCACAAACCAACAGCACATGGAAACACATTAGAGAGGTGAACCTCAGGCCCCCTCACACAAACTCCAAATCAGGATGTATGCTTCAATAAGATTCTCTGGTGGTTCTGATGTACATCAAAGTTCTAAAATTAATTAAACTTTTGTGAACTTTAAGAGGGGGAATAGGAAGTCACTGATCAGTAACAGGCAATATTTTTCACTTAGGATAATCTTTTAAACTGACTAGTAACAGCCTCGGTGCGATCCTTCTTTACAGCTGAGTAGAACTCCATTCAATAGTTATTGTGAAAGGGTAAAAACTGCTCAAAGGGAAAAAATAACTGGAACAGGGAAAAGAAGAAAAGAAGGAAGGAAAAAAGAAAAAGATATGTTTGTTTATATATACACAGAATAGCTAAGATGATTATGCTATAATTCTACTAGTTCTTGGAAAAGAACAGTTAATACTCACATGATTAGATGAATTTTGTATGTCTATATTTAGTAATCTAAGCAACTCTTTTGAAGACAACAATGTGCGATATTACAATCATTGTTAAATTCTTATCATCTTGTTTTGAAAGCTTATATTGTTGTTGTTTTGATTTTTTATTGTTCTTGTAGTTATTTGTATGTCTCTTGTTTTTTGTTTTTCTTTTCTGTGTTTTCTCTTTAAAAAAAAATTAAGCTGACTAGTAAAATCCTTTCCTATTTACCCAATGCCTATTTTGTCTCTTCTCTTTCCCTTACTTTTCTGACCTTTACAAATCTGAGTTTAAATTTCAAAAATCTCTAGGCTGAAACAAAGTCCTGATTAATCAATACATGTTTAAAACACACAAAAGAATGAAACACCAGGCATAATGGTCCCCATCTGAAATCCTGGCCTTTGGGAAGCTGAGGCAAGATAAAGGCCAGGAGTTCAAGGGTAGCTTGGTCTGCTACATAGTAAGTTCAAGGCCAACCTGAATTATATAGTGAGATCTTGTCTCAAACAAACAAATGGTTGTAAAAGAATTCCTTAGCACTGAAAATAAACCTATAAATGCACGGGTCAGAGTGAGCCCTGAACTCTCAGCTGTCAAGGGCTTTAGGTTCAAGGCTTAAATATCTTTGTGTTTCAGAAAAACAAAATGCTTTTCTCAGTTATATATTGTTTTGGGGTGACAAATATATTCCACTTTCCACTTAAATAATGTGGGACTAACTGTTCTTTTAAGAAGTTTTGGAAATAGAAAAGACTCACAGTCTTCCTTATAAGTAATCACTTACAAGGCCCTTAACAAAGCCCAAAGCAAATATTTTGTTTGTTGGGTTAAGTGCTGTGACTTTGTTGTTTTATTCTGAGAGTACTCTCTGCTCATTTGACTGGCGTTAGCTCTGGCGGAAGGAGTTTGTTGTAGTTGTTTGTTGGTGTTGATGACGATAAGTTTAATAGGGACAGGCAGAGCCCCACACAGCTAGTTCACACGTGGGGCTCCACTCAAGGCTGTGGAGGGCAATGTGGAGGAAGTGGGCAAAGGAAAAGAGTCTTTGCTTTGAGATTGGAGGAACTGAAGAGCTGGCAGCAGGAGGAAAAAGTCCTTCTGCTTGAACTCTGTGAAAGAGTAGCAAAGGGCACAGCGCTAGAATCCAACCCGGGGGACTGGGAAGGTGCAGCATTTTCTCTGAACAACATGCTCTAATGAAGCTTTCTGCAGCAATGGAGATATTCTGTACTGGCCTAGACCAACACAACCCTGAAATATGGTTACTTTTATTTAAATTAATAATTATGAGTACGTTCAGTGTGTGGGGTGGGAGGGTGCATTGCTGGTTTTTTTAGTGTCATCTGCTGCACGAGCCACATTTCAAGTGCTTTATACTAACATATGTCTACCATATTGGGTAGGGCTTCATCACAGCAAGTTCAATAGATCCTTAAAAACTCAGGATTTGGGGAGAGGAGGTAAGCCCAGACAGAGAGATTTTCCAAGACCTAGTCATCCCTTTGAAGGCAGGTGGTGTAACATTAAACCTACATTTCCGAGTTCTAGTGAAGTTCAAAATGAGATTACCCAAAACACTGTGCATACTGCAGTATTTTGTCCATAAGAAATGTGTAAACATTATTGATCCATATCAGTATTTAATAGTCTTTTTACATTGGAAAATGTTGGGGGGTGACAAAGATTCTTTGTTAGGCAAAACTTCTTTAGGCCATCTATGTACTTCCTAGTTTTAGCAAAAAGTGTTGCTAGGTCAGTTTAGCAAGAATCTCTCCTCATGTCTGATCACCCTTGGTATCCAACAAGGCCCCTCACCTTTCGCTGGCACCATAGGTTATGTCTTATCACTCCAGCCTACCATCAGCAACAATCCTGTGCAACTGTATCCAGAATGTCCCTTAACCCTGAGATTTCCTCTTGGAGATTTTCTATCTCTGTCTCTCACCCTGGTCCTTGAGTACCGGTTCCTACTCGTCCATGCCACCAAGTTGAACCCCATCTCTCTCTGCCATTGCAGGAGTCCTCTACCTTTCAATGGCCCTGAGTGAAATCTTTCTTACTATGATTTAACAAGTGTCACTGAATGTTTTCTTTAAAGGGAGACATAGTGCTGTAGTTGCATCATTATTAGCTAAATGACCTTTTGCTAACAGGGCCAATAATCTAGTACCTTAACTACCCTTAAAAACTATTTTCTGACTCCCTCCCTTCCCATTCCTATCTACACTTGAGCACCACCTGTTCTGTTTTGGCCTGGAGGCATAGCACATTAAATCAGACCCCATCATTTGTAGCCAATAAATAACAAGTGCATTAACTACAATCATATCGCATTATGGTTCAGTGAAATTAACTTTCAGATGAGATTCTGAGAAGCATGACACCTCAGGGTACATTCATTATGGAAAGAATTGTTTGTTTTTGCTATTTGGTCAAGCAAGGATGTGTGGACTCAGCAAAGAGAAATGAGAACATTGGCTCCAAATAAGGAAAATCTGAGGCATTCATGCACGAATGGAAGCTACCAGCAAACTGGAAATTGCCAGTAGAAACTTTAGGTTTTGTCTAATCTAATTGGAAATTTTATTTTCAAAGCTATTAAATATTTTAAGAGTAGTTAAAACCATAAATAAGACACAGGTAGTTTGTGCTTTCAGCTACACATGTTAAGGCTATATATGGAAAGGCAAACAGTGAAAATTTTATCCAGCAACCAAAAAACATATTAATGAATAATTGTCTTCTTCAATTCTCATTCATCTGACTTCTTTAGTAACCTCATTTCGGTTGAGCACCTTTCAAATATTATTTTCTTTATTGTTGCCTTGATTGCTCTTAGCTTATTTGTTTATGAACATTTTCTTAATCTTTGGCCTCTACTGCTCTGTTCTTCTTCCTAACCACACATTTCAATTCCCCCCTCTCACAATCATCAGCAGTATTACATTTCCAGTTATGACCTCCCGCTGAACCCCAGTTCTTGTCTCCAGCTATCCAAAGGATATTTTCACTTGCCCTCTTCCTACCTGCATTATTTCATAAATTCCTCCAATTCATAAAATCCTCCAATTCTTTCTTGACAGCTTCTGCAGCAGCCCTGCCAGAACAGGGAGACTCCTCATGTATCACCCTGTGGATGCCACATCTTTTGCAGAATTTATCACACCACCCTCTACTGGCTTTAAATTTATCACTTTTTGCATTTGTAGAGGCATTTTCTTACAGTAAATCACTGTACAGTTTCTTGGCTTTTTCACAGGTCATAGCTTCACTAACACTGACCCCTGTTAGCAGTTACTTCTTCAGCCACACTAACAAAAGTTTCTCCACCTTGTCCAGCACTTTGTGTCCTCTGCTTGGTTAACACCGCTACTCCTTTTTGCTGTATCAGCTCTCTTGATGGCATCTCACTCTTCAAAACAGTCAGGACTGCTGACCTGACCATCTCTTACTGAGAGGCCAGCTCAGTGACCCAAGTACCCTGCTTGTTCTTTTCTGTAATTTCCTTCTGTAATGCAATACTTACTTTCTTCAACATGTTCTTTCTTCTCATTCTTGCACTTTGTTACCTTCCCTAGCACTCTGCATATTCCTGTCCCCTTCATTATCCCTCTGCACTTTCTTTTTACCATCATGCTTGCTCTGCACTTCCTTTGGAGTCATGCTGGACTGAATAATACTAATACTGTACAGTACTGAGTGTACTACAAAACACAGAAAGTGCTTTACAAGTGTGCACAGTTCTGTCCACCACTGCGATCTCGACTAGAGGAAACCTTGACTGCCTGTCAGAGCAGCAGGAAAGACGGCTGTGTTGGTGTTCATTACTCGAATTCACAAAGAGAAACCAAATTTTGTTGAATGTTTCTGTTTGTGAACTGAATTGTTTGTGAATGGAGGTATCTGTGAGCTGAGATATTACTCTAGTAAAGTGAAATTTTTAAAAAGCACCTCAATTTCTCTGAACATTTGGGCATGGGCATTACTTAGGCATGAGGAAAATCTGAGTTTAAGCCTTAGCCCCGTCTCTTGCCGGCTAAGTGACCTCAAGCAAGTCACATACTGAGAACTTCAGGGTCCTCATTTGTTTTCCTTTTTTTATAAGACTTATGAAGATTCACTGAGGTTTATACTAGTGAAGCACTTAGCACAATGGCTGAAGCATAGTGCTTAATAAATTTTAGCTAAACATAAAATAAATATAACTTACCTCCTTTCAAAACATAGAATGTAAAAGACAATGTCAGGAACATTCTCTGTATCATTCACCATTTCCCCACTGCCACAAAGCAGAAATTTAATACATATTTTCAGATATATTGAATGTTAGTTATGAATCACCCTTATTGATCACCTGTTTTTTTCATCTAGTAAATCTGTTTAGTATTCATGAAGCTTCTACTATGCACAAGGTCAGTGGCTTTGGATAGAACTGTGACAGCTCCCCCTTAACCTGATACTCTATCCCTGAACTCAATAGTTTCCCAGTCAGGAGCTGCTGTGCAGTGTGAGTGTTCTCTGACCAATCTAAGATCTTTCTGAGAATACACTTAGAATAGAAACACATGTTTGGATGATAAATGGGATACAGAGGAAAGTTAATAGCCTTGTCCCCCAGGACTATGAAAAAATGGATATGATATATTCGTGGTCAGACCTACAGACTTTCAACCTATACTTTTCTGATCTGATCATATTGATACACAGATCTACTAGTTTTAATAGCATTGGGTTTAGTTGTCCTGTAATGTATTCAAAATGTTATAAATGTTTATTCATTTTTTCTTAAGTATAAGTTTGGTTTTAGTATTTGTTTTCCCAAATTTTATTTAAATAAAATTACAGTGGTACCTCAGTTTATGGACTTAATTTACTTTACAATTTTGGGGAAGATGGTCATGTTTGCGTTTGTGTGAGTTAGGTGGCTGTGGTTGTGTTTGGTACCCAATGCAGAATTTGTGAACTGGAGCAAATTTTGCTCAACACTTTTAGTGGCTCAGATAAAGAAATGGTCTAGTGGTGTGAAACTAGTAAAGGGTGCTAGGATATGAAGCCAGGTCTGTATCACTGAGGTAAATTGTGACAGTGCAAGGGCAAGCAGGATTAGGAGGCAGATTTATTTACATCAATGGTCACTGATTGAGATCACTCCCAAAATACCAGGTCCTGATCTCTGGTGGTCTATGACTTATATGAGATTAAGCAAGCAGGACATATAGAGGCAAAATGGCTTGCCAATTGGGCATTGGTATTTTCTGCTACAATGACAGCGGAGATTCTCTCCACTATCATTGTTCACATATCTTTTGTAACGTACCTGTGCATCCTCCAAACAAGAAGTGAAGCCTATTTCCATACTTTTTTTTTTTTTCTTTTTGGTACTGGGGATCAAACTCACGACCTTGTACTTGCCAGGCAGGCGCTTACACTGCTGAGCTGAATCCCCAACCCTCATACTCCTTAATTTAGAGTTTATTTTGTGATTGTTGTAGTTTGTAGGGAGGAGAAATAATAATGACCTGTTACTGTTTAGATCTAAAATGTCCTCCCAAAAATTACACGTTAGAGGACAAGCTTTGGGGTGGTGCTTGGCTCAAGAGGGCTTTAACTTCATGGATAGATTCATCACTGATGGGATCATAATTCGAGAGTATTGTTGAGAGTTGATAGAAACAGAAGGTGGAGTCTAGTTAAAAACTGTAGACTAGTCAGGGTGTGGTGGTGCACTCCTGCAATCCCAGCACCCTGGAGGCTGAGGCAGGCAGGTCATTGCAAGCTTGAGATCAGCCTGGGCCACAAAGGGAGCTCAAGGCCAGCATGAACCACATAGTGAGACCCTGTCTGAAAAAAGGCAAGAGAGAGAGAGAGAGAGAGAGAGAGAGAGAGAGAGAGATTGCAGACTATGAGGGACTACATCGGCCTCTCAGTCCCTCCTCTCCTTCTCTCCTCTCGGCTTCCTGGCTGCTGTGTGATGAGCAGCACTTCACCATCCTCTTCCTCCGTGATGTTTCTGCCTTGCCAGAGGCCTAAAAGTGATGGAGCCAGCCAATCAAGGGCTAAAACCTCTAAATTTGTGACCCTAAATTAATCTTTCCTCCTTTAAGTTGATGCTCTCAGGCGTTTTGCCACAACAATAGAAAGCTGACTGACACATGGGCTGATTCTGGGTCCAGACCTTAAGGAATCATGTCTCCACGTGACTTTCTCTCAAACTCTGCACTACCCTGCAACAAGCCTGGGCTAGCCCAATGGATGATTAGAGAGTCCTCACAGGCCACGTTAAGCCAGTCTGATGTTCCAAGCCAAAACCCCAACACCAGTTAAGCCTGATTAAGCCTGTTAAGTCAAGATTAACAAAGTTATCCCTGCAGCAGATAGTACTCGGACACATGAGCCTGCAGAGACCAGCTCAGACAGTAATACTGTCCAGTAAAGCTACACATGTATGTGTACTTTTGTAGCCATTGAGTTGTGGTTATTTGCTGCGCAAACTTATTTAATCTAGTGATAACCAATTTAAGTACACAGCCCATAGACAGCCACTAAACTTTATAGTAGCATTAATAGAAACATTTTTGCAGATACATCTATCACAAGTTTTTCCATGCTTTTATTGTACTTATATTAATTTATCATATTTATATTATTTTTAATTCTGCAGGTGGAAACAATAGGAGCAACATATTAGAAGAGAAAAAATTGTGTCTAATAAGCCTATTTATTTATTTATTGGTACTGGGGATCGAGCTCACAATCTAGCACTTGCCAGGCAGGTGCTTATACCACTGAGCTAAATCCCTGGCCCTAGTGAGCCAATTTAATGAGAGACTAAACTGCAAACTGAAATATGTGAATCTCCATTTTTGTCACTAGATAAATGTGCTATAAACCAACTGCTATGGTTTAGAACTAAAATATCCCCCCAAACTCACATGTGTTCACAAGTAGGTAGGGCTTTTGGAAGGTGACCGGATCACAAAATCTCCAACTTCATCACTACATTATTCATTGACATGGTCATCATTTGATGGCATTAATTGCAGGTAATAGAAACTTAGAAGGTGGTATCTAGTGGAAGGGACTGAGTCATGGGAGTGTGACTTTGGGAACAAAATCTGGTTCCTTGGTCCCATGCTCTCTGGCTCTTTTCCTCAGTGACTGCCTTCCAGATGCCATGACACACCCTGCTCTGGCACACCCTTCTACCATGATGTTTCTGATTCTGAGCCAGCTCACCAGGGACTAAAACTCTGTTTTCTTTCTTTTTTTCAAGACAAGGCCTTACTATGTAGTTCAGGCTGGTCTTGCACTCACAATGTACTAGGCTGGCCTTAAACTCATGGTGATCCTCCTGCCTCAGCCTTTCAGATGCTCAGAGTGCAGGTGTGTGCCACCTCACTTAGCAATTGCTAAAGTGCTCAGAGTGCAGGTGTGTGCCACCTCACTTACCCTGAAATTGCTAAAACTGTGAGGCAAAATAAATCTTTTCTCCTTTAAATTATCATTCTCAGGTATTTGTTCATGGTGATAAAAAGTTGACTGATATATAAACCAACCAGTATTCTGGAGCACTTAGCCTGTGCATGTTACAGTGATGTTTTAAGGTTGGCTCCTAACTTGTAAGAATTTTAAATTTAATTGGAAATACAAGCCATGCAAATGAGAGAAATCAAATAACAACAAAGGATTTCAAAAACACCTCACCATAAGAAAAAACGTGAACATATTACATCAGAATGAAAAGGTATTTGATCATTTGAATAAGGGTTCTTGCTGGAAGGAGTCAAAGAGCTAGGATGCTTGGGAGACAAAATGCCAAGATGAAGACTGACTTCACAGGGGAGACTGGAGCTCCTCAGAGCATTTCAGTAAGCAGGTAAGAAGCTGCGGGTAGGAATGTTTGCAGTGCAAAAGTGCAAGGTGTATTTGGTAGTGAGTAAATAAGTCTTTTTTGTGAGAGCAGAAAATCAATAGGACAAAGTGACTGATTACAAAGGGATGAGAAAAGGCAGGAGAAACCCATGTGTCCTCAGTTGAGGAGGTTGATCATTAACAGCTTGTGAGCTATTTAATACTGGACATGTGGAGTTTGGAGTGGACATGAAATAGCCAGCAAAAATTGAAAACTGAAATTAGGGGCCAAGGTGAAAAGTCCACATTGGATGTATCATTTGAAAACTTTCAGTGTCTGAGAGGTGACGTGAAGTGAACAGCAGGGCAAGGACTGGCCCTGGGGAACGAATGCCCCAAAGTCTAGTGGGAAGATAAGGAAGACACACAGCTGACCGCTAAGCAGGGTGAAGCCAGGGCTATGTGAGCTCCATAAGTGTGATAAACATGTATAAAAGGAACAGAGGCCCACAGTGGCACAGGGAGAATCACTTTTTAATAGAAAAATGAGCCAGGCGTGGTGGCCCACATCTGTAATCCAAGTGCTAGGAAGGCTGAGGCAGGAGGATTGCTGCGAGTTTGAGGCCAGCCTCTGCTACAAAATGAGTTTAAGGCCAGCCTGAGCTGCATAGCAAAACCCTGTTTCAAAAAGACCAGGGGAAGAAGGAGTGGGGAGAGAGAGAGAGGTAAACAGAGAGAGAGAGAAATGAGTGATAATGAGCAGAAACTGCTCACAGCAAAACCAGACCACTTTTATAATTCATTTCAAGGAATTAAGTGGTTCCCACCAGACTGCACACCTGCCAATGACAGAAACACATGAGAAGACTGATAAGATTTGCTTGAAAATGGGATACAGCCAGTTTTGTCTGGAGCTGATTTACCCCTTCTAATTCTCTGTGCTGATCTTCTTAATGAATTAATTAGCAAGTATCTGCTTCAGCATTATTTATTTTGGTAAATTCAGAAAGAGAAAATTAAAGCAAACATTTTGTCAAGAGAAAGCCAATGCAAGTAAATAATGCATGCAGAGAGATGAACAATTGGCCGAGTCCCTGTCAGTGTCTATGCTGTAAGTACACATGTAGTGCTTTCTAAATTACACGATCTACTGTTGTGACCCTGGTTCCATGAAAAGGTCATTGAAATTGAAATCATCCCAAAGTTGCAGACCTTGAGTTCACTTGAATATTTCATCATCCTCTTATTTATATGTACATGTTTATTTCATTTCTTATATGATATTAAACCTTTCTCTTAAATTAATTGTAAAAGCCATATAGACTATTAGATTTTTAAAATAAGAGACTGACTTGCCCGGAATTTTTTGCAATGCTATACTGTAGCTGTTTTCTAATTCACTGCTGGGTCTGTGGGTTTTCCCACTTAATAGCACCATCATAGTGCCTCTTGTCACCCATGGCAGCCAAAATAGCACAAAAGATGATGATGCTCATCATTTTCTGCATTGAGTGATACAGTATCACTATTGTTTGTATAAACCACATATTTGTCAATTATCTCTACACAAATGTTGTTAGGTAGCATCCATCACTCATTTTAATCCAAAATTATATAAAGTTAACACTAGCTGTTCCAATAATTGTCAAATATATTCTCCACATCCAACACCTATCTTATAATTAGATAAAAAGAATACAGATTTTTGTAGTAACATTAGGAACATCATTAATTTCTCTTGAATGAGTCACTGTTTTAGTCACTTTCCACATTGCTGAGATACAATACCCAAGGCCTGTAATTTAAAGGCAAGGGTTATTTGGGTCTGGTTATAGATCATGGTCATCTGGCATTAACACAGCAGCGGCATGATGGAAAGGCTTGCTGTGGAGGAAAGTGTCTCACATCTGGCAGCCAGGAAGCAGAGAGAGAAGAGAGGAGCCAGGTAGACAGATACACCCTTCCAGGGCCTGCCTTTTCCACCCAGACCCGACACACTAACAGCAAGACAGCTAAAGTGCCCTCCTGGCCAATCGCCTTCCAAAAACCGTTACGTATGAGCACAGGAAGATTTGAGGAGAGATTCTCTGTCTCAACCATGAGCCATTTCATCTGTTAAATTAGTTTAGAAGTTAAAGTCCTCGATGATTGGGCAAATTAACTCTCAGATGTGCTTGTATCTATCTTAAAACCATTTTTAAAATTCTCATTCATTCATAACCTTTTATTGTTAGGAAGACCTTTACGAAACTCTAGACTTCTGGCTTGTTATGCAAAATCAAAAACTGAGTTTTCTTGGAATGTCTGGCCTCAGTTTCTCCCCACTTTAGTTGCATACTCTTCTATCCACAAATGACAAGGCACAACTCACCTTCTTCATGCCTCTGCTGATGGCCCTGAGGATGGTCCTGCCCATCTCCTGTGATAGTGAAAATTAGTAGGAGGGTTATGAACCAAGGTGCCGGAAGAGGAGCCATTCATTGGCGTAGAGCCCCTTGTGAAGAAAGCCAGGAAAGTAGGCAACGTTTTGGGCCATGGTTATGGTCAATGCTCAGGTTGTGGTCCTGTATCTTCCAATGTCCAACACAGATTAGATCCCACAGCCTCATTTTTTAGGACTATTTTACATGTGGAGGGAAGATTGGAGGACAAGATGTTTTGCCTTGCCACCTTACCCTCCTGATTGAGTCTACATTTCCAGAACGATTCTTTAAAGCTTGGTGACTTTCGGGTGTGTGTGTGTGTGTGTGTGTGTGCGCGTGTGTGTGTTGTGAAGGGGAAAAGGTCTTTTTGGGGAAAAGGAGAGAGACACAGAGAAAGAGAAACACAGTAAGAATAAAACTGTACCCCAAGATGGCTGAGAGAATGTGGCCCTTAAACTGGACACCTGCTCTTTTCTTAACGATCCTTCTAAACATCTGAACTTCCATTAAGTAGTCTCCAAATCCCTTTGATTTTCTTAAATCTCATTATTTCTAAGTTCATATTCCAAGCCTATGGGAGCCACGCAAGCAGGTGCATCCCCTCCCCCTCTCCTGGCAGAGCATACAACAGGCTAAGCACTAGAACCTGTCTCTTGTCTGCTTTCTCCACTTAAATGTCCACCTCCCAGGAAATTCTTAACACCTAGAAGGCACTCAAAACACATTTGTGCAATGAAGCATTCAGGGTTAGTGGAAGGGATTGTGATGATTAATAGATAAATTAGTCTTTATGAGGGCACAATTAGCTTAATTATTATGTCCTTTGGTCTCACATTACCCAATAAAGAGGGATAATTTGAATTGCTTTCTCTTAATATTTTGTGGTTTTAAGACGTTAGATTTTATTTTTATTTTTACAGAAACAATAGATATATATTCCTGGTGGTGGTGAAGTAAAAATGGTGATCTCAAACCTAAAGAAACAGAGAATTTGCTTTCTTGACCAAGGCTAAGTTTTGAAAAAGTGTAATAGTGTCTCAGTTGAGCGCAGGTGGGAAAGGTGGCAGAACACCCCCCTCTGGTGTTCACTTTTGGAACTTTTGACATTTTTCATTTGCGAAAGGCCAGTGACTCAGTAAAAGCTTGTTTTGCACCTAAGGGATGGGACTTCACAGTAAGCAAAATATATATATGATTCTTGCAAACCTGTGAGAGAAGGTGTCATTGGTGAAATAATCATTCAAACACACATCAAATTTCAAGCTGCAGTAACACTGGATGGAAAGGTTACAGTGCTTTGAGAATGATTTAGCTTTGCCCTGGCCTCCAAAGATAATTAGCATAACATATATCCATTTATGGACAGTTTTCTTTTTTTTTTATTTTGAAGGTAGTAAAATACAGCCAAGCAAGTCAAAACAAAGCCAATCGAGACAATGTAGTGAAATTGGTATAGAACTTCAGAGCGGGATACCAGGATACCAGTAATAGGTACCATAGTACATACCTCATTATCTTCACAATAGTTGTCCATTCAATCAGGTATAGCAAAATCAAACCAAAAACAGGACATTATAAAACCAAACAAAATAGAGTACTGAATAGAGCAAAATAATTAATCAGAACAAAGCAAAACAGTGAAAGCAATATTAGCCTTTAAAGACAAGACAGAAAGGAATCCCCCATATTTGCTATATTGCATAAGGTCATCCTCCTAAGAGATGCGCAGACTGCAGGCCCCAGGTCAACATAATCAACCCAACAATACAAGAATTTAATTGCTCTATGTGCCTTAGTACCTATCAACTCCGGCTGACCTCCACACCGTCCAGTTGCTGCTGGGGTGCAGTAGGGGGCGGGTTATGCAGGAGGTTTGATTCTCTGCCCGAACACTGGCAGGCTCAAGGGAGACACTGACTTGTTCTCTCCTTGACATGCCCGCTGCTCACTGGTGCTGCAGCCGCTTACCAGGAAGGAGGGCTCATTGCTTTCCTGCTCAGACCCCCAGTTCCAACATGACTGGATTTCAGGAGACTCTATGGACAGTTTTCTATCCAGAACTGAATTAAGCACATGTTCATGCATTTGTTCAATTAATCCTCTCATAAATGAGAGCCGGTTAATGCCAGATAAATAAATTGCAGAAGATTACACAGCTAATAAGTGTGTGTGTGCGAGCAAGCGCGCAGGGGAATCTCTAACACAACTCACAACTATTCTTAACCACTGCACTAACTGATTAGAGGGAGGAGGGTAAATAATCCAAGACCTAAAGGAATGTTTCTTGAATATGAGGAATGCATGAATAAACAATAAATTTTTCAGTTACTCATATCCCTGCTATTGGAGCAGAGGAAGCCAGGGAGAAAATTAGAGGAAATAAGATAGAGTCAGGGCAGAGACAAATGCCATCCCAGATAATTTCCTCTTGGGTTCATCTCCTGCAAAGGCCCTAGGCAATGTCACTTCCTGTTTGTACAGCCATTTACATTTCTCCAAAGAGATGGTGCTCCTTCACCCTTCCACCTCTGACTACCTGCTGACCCCTTTCTGCATCCAAGTCAGCTGACTCTTGGCCTTTTCTGAGAAACCTCCCTCATGCTGATGAGACCAGTTCCTGTGCATAACCCTGCCCCAGGGCCAGCAGTAAATTCTAGCTGGAGATGTCCTCAACCTCTTTGTCAACAAGACAAGAAGCTTCCTGCAGGCAAGAAACTCCCCCACCTTTTTTTCAATTTAAAAAACGTGTAAAAGTTCTAATTTTTATAGCTTGTATTTAGATGTGGCCAGAGGTGACCAGATCTTGGAGTGTGTGGAGCTGGCATTAAGTATGTGATACCGGGATTAATTCATGGTACAATGCTAGGATAAGAGTGTCCCCTCCTGGGGATGGCAGGCTGTAAAGGGCAGAAAGAGGGTTATTGCACATGGCTTGCTGTTTGCTTCCTCACAGCTTTGCTGCTTCATTGCCTTCTTGCCTTCTGCCTGCCGTCTCTGTGACACCCCTCTGCCATATCACTTTTCTTTGGAGCCAGTCAATTATGGACTGAAACTTCTACAAACTGTCAGCCAAAATAAACCTTTCCTCTTTTAGCTTTAGGTCTCAGGTATTTTGTCTCAGTGATGAGAAATTAACTAAGATGGAATTTGCTATCAGAGAAATGGGGTCATTTGTGTGATATTACCTGACAAAGTGGTTCAGGGGCCTTTGCAACTGGCTTTTAGGAAAAATTTGGAAAGGGCTGGAGATGCTAGCTGAAGAAGTAGCCTTCAAATGGCTTAAACTGTACTTGATGGGAGATTCTGGCTAGAGCTCAGAAGACCAGAATGCTGATAGAAATGTTGCTAGTAAAGAACAAGCTAAGAAGTTTCTGCTGGGAAAAGGACTGCATTGAGTGTTGGACTCCAAATGATATGGGTTATGCCTTGACAGAAAGTTTGTCTGCATTTTTCTCGTGTCCAGACTTTGCCTGTGACTAAGATTAAGGGCAGCAGATTTATTAATCTGGCAGAAAAAATTTCAAGGCAGTTTAATGTTGAGGCTGTAGCATGGTTTAATGTTGGATGCTTTTAGCAAGGTTTATGTTAAGAGTAAAATGCAAAGAGTCCAGAAGAATGAGTCAAAACATTTTGAGTTTGGCCAGAAAGGAAGCTGTCACAAAGTTATTGCCTGTAAAGATGTAATAGAGGAGAAATTGGTCGCTGAAAAGACTAGCAAGAAAAAACCAAATATTTCAGAAGAGGATAATAGAACACAAGAACTAGGAGGACTCCACCCTTTGCAGCTTCAAAATTATGAAAATGGAAAATTTTACTTTGAGAAGATATCCAGAGCACCATGTTCCAGAATGGCAGTAGCCTAGAGAAGTTGTTCCTTGGGATCTTGTTCACAAATATTCCACTTCTACAGCCAAAAGAGAAGGAAGCATAAATCCTGCTCCAGCTGGTAGCAGACCTTGGCATCACACACTGGAACTGGTTTAGGCACGTGCAAAATACAAGAGGGGAGGCTCTTGCATTTTGTGGGGTCAGGAAGGCTTCCCCTCAGATTTCAGAAGAGGATCTTGGAAGTCAGGCAGCGTGCCCCAGAGAAAGCAGTGTATGAAGCTATGATGTGAAGCTAAAAGTGTAGTGGAGACTACAAAAGTTTGGAGAAGTCAGAAACATGGACCATCTGATGAAAACCACAAAGAGTGAGCAAGTCCAGCCCACTTGAGGCTTTGGAGGGACATCTAAATATAAGCCATATAAGTCACCAAGATGCCCTTTAATTGGTGAATGGATAAACTGTCACCCCCAAAATGAAATATTATTCAGTACTAAAAGGAATAATCTATCAAGCCACACAAAACATCTTAAACACATAGTACTAAGCAAAAGATGTCAATCAAAAAGTGCAACATATTATATGAATGCAACTATGTTGCCATCCTGGAAAAGGCAAAGTTGGAGACTATACAAAGATTAGTGGTTCCAAGGATTTGGAATTGGGGAGGGGAGAAGAGAGAGCCATGAGCAGGTGGAGCAGAAGGCCTTTTTTGGGAAAGGAAACTGTTCTGCATGATACAAAAATGGTGGCTACATGTTTTTTCCCCGTTCGTGAAGCCCATGGAATGTACAACACGAAGAAGGAACACTGATGTAAACTGTGGACTTCGAGTGATAAGATGTCAGTGAAAGTATAACTATGACAAATGCAGCCTGCTAATGAGTAAGAGGCTTTTGGGAATCAAGCATATATGGGTCTGTCTAAGCTTTATGGTTAGTTCTGTTTTGAACCTAAAACTGCTCTTAATAATGAGGTTTATTAACTTTTTTTTAATCTATGAGAAAGTTTGGTATTCAAAATCCATCAGACTGCAATCTTGTAATTTTTGCATTTGTTTGTATTATTGGCTATACCAAGATCAGAAATACCCATAATAACACAGTGTAGGTAAGAGCACATTCAAGTGATGCAGGAGAATACACTGTATGGTACTGAAGTACTTGAAAGGCACTCAGAAATTATCTCATAGCAAAAGACTGACGAAATGTATCATCAATTTTAGATACCAGAACAAATTAGAACTGTGAACAAATAAATAGGCATAAGGATCCAATGAGGTGAATATTAATATTGTCTCCTTGTACATGTGAGGAACCACAGAGCTCAGAAACATAACTGTTACTAGGCAGCAGCATTTCATAAGCTAGGGAAATAATTTGACCTGTCTCTCATGTCATTCTTAATGACAATAGCTAGCACAAAGGCCTCCAAAATGTATTTCTGCAATTTGTTCATAGTGCAAGTTTTCTGCCCAAAGGATAAATCTGATCCCCTGTAAGCCTGCCAAACTGTAAATCCACAGGGCCGCATATGCTGGCAGAGGTCTTTATCCAGTTAGCTTAAAGGAGCTGTGAGTCAGATACTGAGCATGGATTATCTCATTTAATCTAAGCCTCCATCTATTCTATTTTCAACATTTCATTGCTTCCCACAAATGCAAAAAACTTCATATTGTTCATATTTTGGAAAATTTAGGTCTCTTAAATTATTTGCCAGCTTAACTATGGATACTACTTGTCAAAATATGCTTGCTTCTTGCTCAGTTCTAAGCAACTACATCATCTAAAGGAGAATGTATATCTTTGAAACAAGCTAATAGTAATTCTTAAAATATAACTTCCACTGTTTTAAACCTAAATATCCTGCATTTTAGTAGTAATATATTTATCTATTCATTTATAAATCTAATAAACACTTTTTCAAAGCAGGGCAGGCAAGGAAAATTCAGTAAATAATGAAACTTTTTATCCTAAACGATCACTCATTCACTGACATTACCCTTTAAGGTTCATTACATGTCAAACTCTGGTGTTAGACACTAAAGGCATGAAAAAAACTGTGAGCCATTCTCACCAGACATTTTAAAATGTATTTTCGGTCAAGCCAAAGTAAAATTGCTGGAATTTCCTCGTAGAATCTTTTCAATCCGCCCTCTCTGATGGTAGTCCTAGGGAAAGGCTTAAAATCAAATTGCTTTTTAAATTGCTAAAGTTCTTGAAAACCCCAAAGCTTAATTATACTGACTACCTTAATAATCATAATAAGATATAAATATCACCATGGAGGTGAATCTTTAAATCCTCAAAGTTAATATAATGTTTTCCCAGAAAATAGAGCATTTTCAGATATTATTTCACTTGACACTTATAAAAACCTGAAAGGAGGGTGTTCCTTATCTTCATTTCCCTTTATAGAAGGTTAAAGAAGCCCAGTAACTTGAGATTGAGTAACTGACCTATGATCACATTCTTTAAACAAAGCCTCATGTAGGTTTCACAATGACATTACAAAATTCCCTGTAATATTTCATTGTTCCAGACTTGACATGAATACTATTATTTATTGACACCTTAATAAAATTTTTATGATGTAATGATTCTTTTAAAGTAAAAGATATTTTAAAACATTTGAGAAATATCTTTTCTACAAACCACTGCTGCCTGTAACCTGTTGATGAATAGATCCATGGTATGTTATATGCATGTGTGTCAAAAAAAATCCATTACAGGAGTTTATTATGCGCTGATCAGCTTTGCAGTGAAAGCAGCTCTGGAGCAGATATAATTTCAGTGTAATTTGGTTAATTCCACTAAACAGTATGGATAACAACAGGGAGACTTCCAGGAAAGTGATGCCATCTAGTGGTAAAATAAGGGCACTGAAAATGTACCTGCCACAGAAGACAAAATACATGGAACAATTATTCCACAATTATTCCTTCATAAAAAGGAATGAAACACTGACACATGCTACAAACATGGGTGAACCTTGAAAACACTGTGTTAAGGGGAAAATGTCAGAGACAAAAGGTTGCATATTCTATGATTCCATTTATGTGAAATATCCTAAATAAGTAAATCTGCAAAGAAAACAGACATGTTTGACAAGGTTGGCAGAGCAGGTATCACTTTTGAGGGGTATGAAGTTTTCTTCAGAGTAATAAAAATGTGTTGGAGCTAAATATCCCAGATATTCTGGAGTTTCACAAGGTCATGATTGTACGCAATGTCACTGAATTATGAAATACAATAAATGTGTGCACAGTGTTAATTTGCAATATCTACATTTACACAAAACACATGACGAAGCATACAATGTCCGATCGTTTGTTGGCTGAAGCAATGTTCTGGCTGAGACAAAAAGGGGATGGTGGGAAGGCCAGCCCTTCTCCTGACACAGCTGAAGAAGATGTGTGTTTAGAGTGTGCTGGAGTATGCATGTGGCACAGGAGACAAGCGATGGCTACTCTGGTCAGCTTGAGAAGGGCGGACAGCAACTCTTCTCAGTGCAAGTCAAGGTGGGATGGCCGTGCAAGAAGATTGGAAAAGGCGGTTTCTGATCCGGAGCCTGATGAAGTCGGCGCACTGTGCAGACCCAGGGCTCACTTTTAAGAGCCCACGGTGCGCCTCTGTGTTGCTGTTCCAGTGCGGATTCAGGCACCAACATTCTGAGTCAGCTTCCATGTTGAAGGCACTTAGCAAATATGGGGAAATAAATCCCTACCTGCCCTTCAGTGAGAAACAGGGAGTATTTCTAAGCTGAAGATTTAAAATAAATGATGGAAAGTGGAGTGAACCTCTTCACTCAGCGTAGAGCAAACTGGTGCAGACCATAAAGCAGCTCCACTCCCCACACTTTTCTCTGAATTTAAAACAATTCTAATTTTTTAAAAATATTAAATATATATCAATACAAAATTTGAAAAATTTATATTACACTTCATTATTATTCCTGTGTGTGCTTTTACATTTCTAACATGTAAACTGGTATCCATAAATAATTTCTGGTGATAAAGTTATTAGCTCCATGGATACCGTAAGTGCCCACAAACAAAAAAAGTTGGGAATACATATAGTAGCTGATCTCAACTGCTTTTTTTAGGAGAAGGGAAGTAGACTATGAGAAGAGAAACATGGAATCCTCATCAGACACATTAATAAAATTACTGCGTTGTCACGTGGAGATTATATTACTTTTACTACCTTTAAATTGGCAAAAATAAAAAATACACAAATAGACACGGTTTTGATCACATCCTCCCTCTGCCCAGAACTGTAACTGGTTTCCTTCACCTCACAATGCACTTGCAGGCTGACCTCTCACGAAATGTTCACTGAAGCTGAAAACATAGCATGCTTACCTTCTGCGTTCCTTCAGGTCCATCACTCCAGTGACTTTCATCCTTGACTGCACGTTAGAATCTCTGGGCGAGATTTTAGAGACCAAGGAAAACCTGCACCTTCTGTAACAGGGCCAAGGAATCTTACCTGTGTTTCCTAGGTTCATAAATAACTATCTAATGGAACAAAAGTTTAAGCAGACTGAACATGCCACTTGATGGAAGACATACGTGGTTCTCAGCTTGACTGGCAAAATAAGTATCCCATGCTGTGAGAAAACTACTGAATATCAAATAGAAGAAAGCACTTGAAAAATTAAAAGATGGTTATTTGTTAATACAAATTTGTGAGTAAAAATCAGTGTCTTGGTAAAGTTTCTGTGAAGCACTTTCTATTGTAGGAGGTACTTATTGAGTTCTAACCTATTATGTGTTGTGTGAATGGATATTCACCCATTACAAAAAATCATCAGTAAGTTCAAACAATCTGAGGAAAATCGGACTGGAGGAAATGTACATTTGTTCAAGATTTACTAAACAGATACTGTGTGCTAAATCCCAGATTCACCAAATTTCTACCATGAAGTAGGCTTTTCGGTCTTCAGTGGCCAATGGATGGGAGGAATTCTGCAATATGGATTTTGGCCCTGCAGGTTTCTCCCTTCCTAATCTCTTCTGATGTGGAAAATGAATTGTCTGTAGGGATATGTGCCAATGCTGAGGCTTCAAGGACCCAGGAAATGAACTAAAGTCTTAAGGAGAGAACAGAGCAATGAGCTGGAGGAGCAAGGGCAGCGTGAGTCCTGCCATCTGACCTCCAGCCCAGTGGGACTTCTACTTCCCTGGGCCACTGTAAACATGCTTGGTGTCCCTACTTCTGAACGACATTCCAAACCTCTGTGTGCCCCACGAGGGACAGAATAAAAGAGGGAGAATTATAGTTAACTCCCCTCAAGTTTCAAAGCAGCAGAGTTTTAATAAAATTCCAATAGACCACTTTTGTTAGGAATACACAGTGCCATCCATCTGTATAGAATTAATGGCTGCCATAACTGGTCCGTGGTCTTAAATATAATACTTAAGGCTGCTGAGGATGAAATTTTAGTTAACAGCACATGTACTTCAAGTTTAATATGTAACCCAAGAATATTTTTAAAAGGTTAAAATGCTCTTTTAAAAGAATGGACTGTAACACCCAGTTATGTGCCTATTTTGTTTCCTCACTAGATCCAGAAAAGTTTTGCCTTCATAATTATGTCGATTGACTTTTTAGTCAATGTGTGCTGTTAGTCACACCCATACCCTTGGCTTGACTTAAACACAAACACATGGTGCAGTCATATGATTCCAACCTTCTTTGTCGTCCCAGCCTTTGGTTGATTAAAATACCAACTTTAACTTCTAAAAGAAACGGTCTGTTTCCCTCCCTACTCCTCGTATCAGAGCCTTCAGAAAATAGTAATGAGGGGTAGAGTAACCCAAATAATAAAAAACAAAAACAAAAAGATAATCTTCATGCAGCACCGACTATCTGAAATCAGAATATGTGCCACAAGTTTCTTAACAACACCTGTGTTCAGTGAGTAGGCAGCTACTAGAACAGAGCTGTGGTTTCAAAAAATAATGAGTTGGATCAAGTGATGCCTTTGGTTCGAATTTCAGAGCCTTTGGAGGATTTCTAGTGCTCCCATGGACTGTTTGTTTAAGTGCAACAAGGAAGTGTTGAGAGGTTATAATTGCATGAAATACTATAATTAATAAAAGCTTACTTTGACTGAATTTCTGGCTGTAGAGTAATAAGATGTTAATGGTAATTTATGAACACACACTGCAACTAAATCCATGAAACAACTATGTCAATTATGTTATATATATTTGTATTTACAAGGCCATAAATTCAATCCCCAGTAGTGAAAAAAAATGTTCTTAAATTTTGTATTTTCACATCATTATGACCTCATTAAGTGGGGCACGTCTCTAGTTCTGAATAAGTAAAATCATGCTAGGATGCTAAGGAGAAAATCTTCAACAATTACATAGCAATACATGGGGACAATATGTTTATCTTAATAATATTTAATATGGTACAAATTTTTCAAAGTAACATGGCTTCAGGTTGTATGTGCTCTGCTTTAATATAACTGTAAAGATTACCTACATATCTAAATGCAAAAGTGATTTTTAAGTCATTTGAGCATTTTAACATCCAGAACCTAAAGAATTTTAAACATCCCCTCTCTACTAAATTCATGGAGAGTACTCTTTTCTTTTCTTTTTTGTTTTGTTTCTTTTCTTTTTCTTTTTCTTTCTTTCTTTCTTTCTTTCTTTCTTTCTTTCTTTCTTTCTTTCTTTCTTCTTTAAGTAATGACTTCCTATTACTTTTAAGTTGTAATTTTAGAGAAATGTAAAGACATCTCTCAAGGAAAGCACCCTAGATTTTGAGTTGGCAAAGTCTGGGATTAAATACAGCTCATGCTTAACAAATGTTTGCCAAATTTGATAGATCTTACATGGAAAGAAGATTAATAAACAAGGGCTCCAGTTAAACTTCTGTGAGAGACCCTCATAAACACACTCATTGCTGGAAAACAGGTTTTATCAGTGGTTTTTGTTGTTGTTGGAGAGAACTTGGAGATCCCTAGGTGAAGGAGGGGTACATGATTGCAAACGATTTTTGTTACTTTCCCATAGCCCCAAATAATTATATGACAACACCACTTTGACATTTAGTATAATAGTCCATTTGGAAGAAATAACGTTACTATTTCTTCGTAAATTGTCCTTAAAGTTTGCAGGGTTACTGTGGAGTATCACAAAAATGCAATGTTTATTTGATAGATTGGAGCTGGCACCAGTAGTATGGATAGGCTGAATGTCAGTTGTTCTTGTCACTTCCATGGTTGGAGGGAGGAAATGGCTCACCTGAAATGAACTCCAGACAGTCCGAAGCACAGTAAGCACCTCGATAAGTGTTTTTGTTCTCTCCAACAAAACTAAACTCAGAACATAGTCTTCCTCATGACAGAAATTAGAAAAATGTGGGAGCAGTGAAAAAGAGATTACAAAGTGGTTTCCAAGATCAGTTTCAATATGTTGTAGGAGACAACTTTGTCTCTATTGTTTAAAGGGACACTAGTCACCACACAGTAGACATGGCCGATTGACATGGCGTGGTACAATTATTGTGAACACAGAAAAGCATCAGTTGGGTTGGGTTAGTCAACAGCAGATCATCACCCAGAGCCACTTTCCTACAATGAGAAACAACAGGAAGTCTTCTCTTAGGGTTCACATGATGGGCTTTTTACCTTTTCTTTCATACTGAGGAAGGAAATCAGAGCCTTGCACATACTTAGCTTGTGTTGTACCACAACTACATTCATAGCCCACAGGACATGTCAACGCTAGTAGTAAAGTAATTAAGAAAGTGATTCTCAAAAAAAATTTTTTTCTCAGATTTTACATGTTTGAGGATCCTCTAGAGAAGTTTATTTTTTAAAATTAGTAAATGTTTGCAGTACATAATGAATACATTCATCATGGAGGATTCATAGATGCACATTAGCACACCTCAATTCATTTTTCCAAATCCCTTTTCAGCTAGGGATTTAGCTCAGCAGCATAAAAAGCCTACCTGGCAAGCACGGGGTCATGACTTTGATCCCCATTACAAAAAAAAATGAACAAACAAATAAATAAATGAATCCCTTTTCCCCTCTCTTCCCTCCAAGTCCTCCCTCTTCCCTTTTAGAAAAAGCTCTATTTCCTTTTTTCCTTCAGTTCTTTTTTTTTTCCCCTCTATATCTCTTCCCCCTGCCAAGAATCTTTTCTGTGGCCATATTTTCAGAAGTCCAAATTTTGTCAGTCTGGAGAAAGACCTCAAAATAGGCATTTTATACACTCTCCAGGTTATTTTGAGCTGTGTCAGCCTAAATGACACTTTAAAATACTTAATATTACCAATATCTCCCTAGAATAAAAATCCTCTCATATCAGACTGTTTATTTGAACAATGGTACGGTGTAGCAAACTGCTGACAATCTAGAATCCTAGTTAAAAACTAAATTTTTTAAAAAAATTTATTTACAGAGAAAAAAGGGTAGCAACAATACAGAATTCCAAAAAAAAAACCAGTAAAAAATCACTAGTTGATAAATTACATATTGTCATCTTAGAAATAGTTGTTCAAGTACAAAATTAAAGCATATAAAGTGGACATTTGAGCAGTGAGACTGAAAACATTCAATGATCCAACAAAAACTTAGTAATATAGTCATCTCTCCTACACACTTAAACATACATGCAGTTATATCCTTTAGAGCACTTTCTTTTCCTCTCTTTTTTACAATAGCAATTACACATTTTGAGTTTTATTACTTCTACAGTCCTTATTACTTTTTACACTAGAGACACAATGTGACATTTATAAATGTGTTTCTTATTTATTTCACTAATGAGGATAGTCTCAAGTTGTTTCCATTTACCTATGAAGGCCTTAAGATCATCTTTTTTCATAGCCGAGTAATATTCCATTTTATAAAAATACCACCTCTTTTTCATCCACTCTGTGGTTGATGGGCATCTTGGTTGTTTCTAAGATTTAGCTATCACAAATTGTGCTGCTATGAACATGGGTACACATATATCACTGTGACTTAACTTTTTCAATTTTTCTGAGAAAATACCCAGGAGAGGAATAGCTGGATTGAATGGAACTTCCAATCCTAGTCTTCTGAGAATTGTCCATACTGATTTCCATAGTGGTTGCAACAGTCTACACTCCCACCAACAGTGGAGAAGTTTTCCTTTTTCCCCCAAGCCTTGCCAACATTTGTTATCAGTTGATTTCTTGATGGCAGCTATTCTTTCCGGAGTGAGGTGAAATCTCAATGTTGTTTTAATTTGCATTTCTCGAGGGGGATTGCAAGATGGCTGACTGAGTGGTGGCACGATAAGAGAGCCTCTCTGAAAAAAAGAAAAAAACTCAGATGCTGGAATCTGACAACATGGAGAAAGCCAGACAAAAGGAGAGGAATTCTCATGAACCAGGAAGAAACTGAGGAAAAAAAAAAAAGAAAAAAAAAGGAAGAAGAAGCATGGACGGAGGGCTGGAGCTGGGCAAGCCCTGGTCGCAGTACCGGCATGACTTAGAGTCGACTCATGATCGAGTTGAGATCTGGCCCTGCTGAGAGCAGGGGTTGCTGAGCTCCAGACCCTTGGCTGGGAGAGGCACTGAAACAGGGAGTGGAAACAGCCAGTCAAGCTGCGTGAACTTTGGTGAGTGATGGGAACTGGATTCCCCAGATTGGGAGGACCGGCTAGGCAACGTTTTGGAGTTGGGCAGGGCCAGCTTGAATCAAAACCCAAGGGGGCTTTGGTCAATGGCCCTGGTCCAAAGCAGATTGGTGGGATCTGCTTGGGCTGGGCCTGGCCCAGCCTGGTTAAAACCCAATAGCCGGGGATGAGGTTACTGTGAGCCAGTGGCATCCCCAGGGAACACACGCACTTGTTGAAGCATAAACTGGTTGACTGATGTAGTCAGGAGGGGCTGGCTCTCAGCTTGCACCTCGCAGATCCACAGAGGACTAAGGGGCAGCACTTCCTTAGCCAGCACGCTGCAGAAAAAACTGTAAGCAAGAGGAAAGGCCCAGAGACCTCCACTACCCACCCGTCTGAAGGGGGCTGGAAACATGATCAGACAGAGAAACAGCAAAAGGTCTCTAACTGCGGAAACAGGGAAAGTGAGTCCAGCAGAGGTAAATGCAGAGAAAGGTGAGAGCAGCAAACCTGTAATGTCAGAGACAGCCTCAACAGAAATAAAGAAATACCTCTGTGACCTCATCAATGAATTTAAACCTGAAATTCTAACTCAGGTGAAGCAAGATATAAGAAGATTAATAAAAGAAG
>PVLA01005939.1:0-63996 GCA_004027455.1 Hydrochoerus hydrochaeris
CCCCCCAGTGCATGCTTGGATTTGACCCTTTGCCCCATAATAAATAGGCACCCTAGTCCCTTGGAGGGGCATCTTAGAACCCATATACAGCCCCACTGAAGATGACCCTATCTGCCATCAGATCATTAGGGTTTTTATTTTCCATCCTGGGTGGGCATCTTGCTTTTTCTTCTGGGAGCGGGGTGCCAGAAACTTACTGCTTTCCAACCGTGATTTTCCATGTATGGGCCTTGGTAGAGGCAGATTAAATGGGGTGTAAGGAGAAGGTATTCCTATCTCCTCTGGCAGCTCCTGTAAGATTGGTTTTTCTTGGATCCCCTGTTGTTTTGCTACTGGCAAAGTATGCTTCCCTCTGTCTCTTATGTTGGGCACAGCTTGAGCCCAAGGGTTTTACAGTATGATGCCAGATAGGGTAAAAGTCACTCAGTTCAAGTTTGAACCACATTCATCCATGAATCAATGTAGGGAAATTTTCCTAGATGTCCTGGGTGCTGTTTTCCATCTCCAGTCACCATTCGACATAACCCCACTATCTATTGTCCCCTTGGCAGCCATCCCACATGAAAAGGCAGCCAATCAATTTCACAAAGAGTTCTCAACCACTAGGGGGTTAACTTTATTCCATATTCACTAGTATAACCTTTCTTAAAGTTCTTTATCAAGGGCCAGGGATATAGCTGAGTGGCAGTGCCTGCCTGGCAAGTACAAGGTCCTGACAATTCCTGGTACCAAAAAAAATTCCTTATTATATACATTAATATAATGAGGTTTGATGCTTCTTCTTCCATTTCTACCCAAGTATGGTGCAATTTACTCTCATAATTACTATAAACCTTCTACAACAAACTTGGCTTGGATTTTATCTGTATCTGCTCTAGAGTCACTAAGCATGTTTTTCATTGTGGTCACTGTCTCTGTAGTTATCTGAGAAATTACTTCTGAGTTGATTTTTTTTCTAGAGACTCATTCATTTGCTTTGCAGTTACCACTTCAGAGAGGCCAGATGAGAGGCTTTCAAATTGTCCCACCTCATTGCCCACTGTGTTTCCCTTTGGTGAATTAGACATCTGAGGTTGCATCTTGTTTAAGTGTCTTCTCATTTTCTTTCTTTTTTTTTTAGTTTAATTTATGGATTGATCTTGTAAATTGCCTATGGGTATTGCTTACTGCTATTTAAAGTCTTAGGAAATGACTACTACTCAAAGGTATCTTCCATGCATAGCTGGTTTTGGGGTTTTGAGTCTGTTGCAAGAGCCTACCTCTTCAATCTACTGGGGATGAGAATTTGCTCCCTACTTGGCCCAATCCCTGGTTCTTTGGCACTGGCCCACAGTATCTTCTATGACCTTTAGGTAATCTCAATCTTGGTATACCAGGAAGAACAACTGCTTAGAACCATTATGTCACTTTGGCTGAGGTGATACAATGAGTAATAACCAGAGCATGAAACACAGCCTAGAAAATGACAAACTGAGGTGACCACTAATTTGTCATATGAACTAGATTTGTGGTTATATAACAAAATCTAAAACAAACCAGAAAATTATATGCAGCACATAAGCCCTCAATATGCCAATTTTACCCTCACAAGAGGAACTTTTAAAAGGGTTAGGGAAAAAAATACAGAAATACAAGAAAATGAAGAAATTAGAAGCAAGGCTAGAGGATAAAGGGGGATCATGCAAATTCTGGGAAACAAGTGCTGAAGTGAGGAAGCAAAGATAGAAGGAAGAAATAAAAGGAAGAACAGAAAACACCATAAAGAGGCTAGAAACCATATTCACACTCATATAAGAACAAGATCAAACAATGAAGGAGAAAAAAAAGAGAGAGAGTGAAAAAGTCCTGCTGCAACCCAGTAGTGCCCTTGCCTTCTTGGTGCTGGAACAGCTTGTTTACATAGTTCATTTTGGTCTAGTTTTTCTGGGCTTACTTGCTTTAGCCCCACACATGTGATCAATCTCCAGCTTCAACGGCTCCCTACAAAGCTGACTTCCAGGTTTGTCTCTGGTGTCAATGATAAACAACATATGGAAACAGAGTCCAGATCTGTGTTGATTTATTGCAGCAAGTCAGCAGCAACTTTACAGCTGGGTAGTGGATAATCTCAGCCTGCACCTTTATTTCCCCTGATGTTCAGGCTGGTTTATGGCCATGAGGCTGGGATCAAACCCATTCAGCCTGCAGTCATCAGCACACCTTCTGGGAGTTTGAACTCAGCTGGGAGCTGCTCTCCTTCTGGGCCTATTCTGCAAGTTGTTAGATAGCCACTCTCTTGTGGGCCTCCCCTGCATTCTAGGTTTCATCTGACTTAATCCAAACTGGACCTACCTGTGAGCCTCCCTTACAGCAGGCCACTCCTGTGTACCTAGCACCTCTATGAGCCAATTCTTGTTGCAGGCCACTCCTGCTTGGAAATGCTGGTGCAGTCTGATTTTAATACAGGTCAGATCACCAGGAAGTGATCAGGTCCTAACAGGATGTGAGGGCGATCTGGCTGTGACATCTGTCACCCCATTGATCACCAGGGTTGATTCGGCTGATCTGGCTGGCTAGGCGGGTGTCCCCTTCCTCCCTCAACTATCCATGTGTGTCCCTCCTGAAGCTGTGAGCTTGGTCGAAGAGGACGACCACCCCCGATAGAGGAGGACCGTTCTTTGGTGGGTCGGTCGGTCGAGGGTATACCAGTAGCTGCACTCCCCTGCTAGAACCTCCAACAAGCTCTCAAGGTCCTAACAGGACCAGTTTTTCCATTTGGGCCCCTTTACCTTACCACAGTCCTGTTGCCTGATGTTTCCAAGTTGTCCTGTCCCTCTTTAGGTTCCATTTGCTCTGGTAAGGGAAGGAAAGATCCCAAACTGTGGGAGAGCTGGTTCCCTTTCTGAGCTAAGCTTTAGGCAGTGGTGCCAGTGGCTAATCTTCCCCAGCTCACAAGTCCCCAGCCCACAGGCAAAAGAAGATAGCAAGCCTATCCTTTCCAATCCCTTAGTGCTTGCCAGAAAATGTGGAATTTCCAAGAAACTGGAGAGAACTGGAGGAATTTTTCAGGACTAATTGTGCACCATCTCAGCCACTAGAAATGCTAAAAGTAGGCTGGCCCCCAAACCAAGGAAAAGTACCCTATTATACAATTTGTGATACAGAAATACAGAAATGAAACAAAAGCAGTTAGTCACCCTAGCAGCTAATCCTATCTTAAACTTGAGAGAAAACACATCCTCAGGATGTTAGGATACCATGAAGCTCCTCTAGAACCCTATTTGTTAGTTTTATGGGTGTTGGTGCCCAGTACTGCCCCATGAATGGAGGAAATTCCTGTGACAGAACCACCTGAAGTGTCTCCCTTATCAGCGAGAAAACAACAGGACCACAGTGAGAAAGCACAAGTCTTCGTTCCCCAGGGAGGGATTGCCCAAGGAGCTGCTTTCCTGAGCCGTGGGAAGATTTTACAGAGGGAGAAAAGGCTAAGTTTCTCTCAAGTTCTACTCTTTGACAATTTGAGCATGGGGGCTTATTTCCAACATAAGCAACCTTGGCCATGCCTGTGATGAGCTCCTGGGGATAGGGTCCCCACCAGTCCCCTTAACCAACCTTCCCCCTGTTCTCTTCCCATAAGGATATGTCTGTCACAGGGCCTGGGGCTCCACCCACCCTGCCACTGAACCAATCACAAACTTGTCGTGGGCTGCAAGTTGCTCCAAACAACAGGGCAACTCTAGTAGCCTTAACTCAGCCTCCAATGGGGTCCTCACATTGAGTTCCTACTGGTATCCTGGGCTACCACCACAGTTGCTCCCTATTCTCTTCTGGCAAAAACAGGTCACAGAGCCTGGATCCTTACCCACCCTCCTACTGAGCCAATCACAGCCTACTGACTTTGGGTACCACTTGACTCAGGCACAAATGAGCTCCTGGTACTGGTTCTCCCTTGTTTCCCTTGGTGACCTCCATCTTCATGCCCTGCTTTTTTTGTTTTTGGTTTTGGTTTTTTGAGACAGGGTCTCACTATATAATTCAGGCTGGGCTTGAACCTGCTACATACCCAGGCTGGCCTCAAACTCTCAGCAATCTTCCTGCCTCAGCCTCCTGAGTGCTGGGGTTACAGACAGGTGCCACCCCACTGGGCTTGCCCTTCTTTCTTACACAGTTCCTTTTCCATTGTGCCATTCAGCAGATCACAGCCTCCTGGCTTCAAGCAACAGGGGAAACCTAATCACCTTGACTCCTCCTCTAATGAGCACCCGGTGCTGGGTCCCTACTGGTCCCCTAGGCCATCACTACCTTTTGCCCTGCTCTCTCCTAGCAACACTGTCACAGTGCCTGGAGCCCCACCTACTATGGTATTCAGCCAGTCACAGTCCATGGCTTTGGGGTGCCACCTGGCTCGCAGAAAGAAGCCAGATGCTTCTGCCTCTGCCAATTCCTAACATTATTAGCTTAACATTAATCACAGTATGCACGTTCAATATTTTAAATGTATCAAATTTTACAATATTTTTCATAGGACATATATGCTTATTTAACTGTTTTAATTCTGTGTTCATTACATATACTTTACAACACTTAATATAGAACAGTTTGGAAAAATATAAACAAAATTCTAGCCAGTTTGGACAATTCTGTGCAATGCCTTCTGATTCTGTAATGTGCAGGATGACATAATATCTTGGTATGATAGAGACGGATACTGTACAATTATAATCTCTTCTCAGTTTAGTAGACTGCATTTTATATTACATGTTCTTTGGGGAGACTCTATAGTTGCAAATGGATGGAATGCTTTTATAACTATTTTTGCACAACTATAGTTGACATAATTTCCAGAGAATGTACAAAAATTAATCTTACAATGTATGCTTATATTGAATTGAAGGCCCTTCTTGTATCCACCAAAAAGTAACTTTTAAAACAATTCATCTTTTTATCTGCATTCATACCTAAATTAGTCATTATAGTATTTATTCATTTGCCTGAAAATTTGAAAAAAATTAGGAAGTACCTGAAAAAGAATATTTAACAAGTGTCTTTTTTTCTCCCTGAATCATTGAAGAACCTAATTTGAGAAGATGTGAATATGGGTACCCCTTTGATTCGCATGTGTTTTAGTCAGGGATTGTGAGGAGAACAATTAGAATCAGGACACAGAATTTATATTATTATTTTATAATTTTCACCCAGAGTTTAACACCAGAAAGTTTAGGAAATCTGTCCACAACACTAAAGACTCAGAATATTCAGCCAATGACAATGCCCTGCATGAGTCCAGATGAAGACCTAGAGCCCATGACAGTGCCTCCTACGAGTCCAATTGGAAGTCTAGAGTCCATGAGAAGGACTCACACCAGTCTCTTTTATGGACCTGTGCTGGGAAAGCCCAAAGGTCAGTGGTGGAAGCTAGAAAGTCTATGCCAATGGGTAAAGGAGATTTGCTGGTAGGGTGAGGATTCTACACTGGAGTTGAGAAGTCACACTCAAAATAAGGACCAGGATTGCCCTGAAAAGCACCACAGCCATCCTCAGCGACACAGAGGTCCCAAGCTCCTCAGATGATAAGAACAGTTGAGTACATGCCAGGAAGCCAGTGTGATGTGTTTCTCCTGGAGAATAAACGGCACACATCTTCCCCTCCAGAGCTAGGAAGTGATGCTCGATGTAAGGATGAGAGCTCCCCCAAGGTGAACCACAGCTACTCTTACCAACAAGGTCCTGAGCTCCTCCAATGAAAATGGTTGAACTCACACCGGGGGAGCTAGTCATGACGAGCTCCTCCAGGAGAACCAACTGCTCAAAACAGCAACACTTAGAGAAACCCACAATGCCCACTCTCCTTCTCTGTGTCTCTACGCTGGCAACTTTCCTCAGGTGGGCCATCTATGCTTAACACCATGCTGATTTAATTCAATTGGTGTTAGGATGACCACTAGTTTTTAATCCATAACAGAATGTCTGCATAGTTTGACAGAGACTTTTATAAAGAACTGTATGACTTGGAAGACATATTTCATTGTAAATTATAATCCCGTTTGTAACCCTGATTTTGTTTATTTCAAATATATTTGGAAATATTACTTGGTAAGTATATAACTCCTTTAAAAATGGTAACTACTAATGTGTACAGCACCATGACAAAATTATACATACAGGCACTAGTTTGACCACTGATGTGATATCACATCACCTTATCTGAAAACTTTATTGTATTATCTCAGGCCCTGCACAAATAGTAACACAATTAACTGAACAGCCTTTTAATATGGCCAATCTACTATCTAAATGTTGTGGAGAAGGGAAAAAGAGGACACAGATAAGAAGCAGCAGGTCCCAGACACAGAACCCAGACACTCTGTTCCAGGTTCCCTGCCCTCTCCCACCCTATAGTGTTACAGAACCCCCAGCCATCATCAGTGACTAATATCTGTTTATCATCCAGGTATAACAATTTATGGACTAAAACACTTTGGCCTCAAGAGGGCAAGCTTTGCAAACTCGGTTCTGTTCCACAGTGTCAGAAACTGTCCTGCAGCTCATTTCTAATTATCCCAGGAGTTTCCTTGTAGCAAAAGGTCATGAAGTGTCCATGGAGATTTTTCAGGCTATATGGTTATAGTTTGAGTCAATGAAAAGATGAAGTAGGTTTCAAGCTTTGCTACTCATGACTTAAGTATATGTTTAAAGTTGAAGTATGTTACAAATGCCTTAGTCAAAATTTCCAGGCTGTACCACCTCAGTAAGACTGTGAAGCCAAACCCAGTCTGCTTATCATAAATGGGCAGAAATAATCTTAGAAGCTAGAAATTTCCTTTTCCCCTTTTTCCATTTAGGCATATTTTTAAGTATCCATTCTCTCCCAGGTATTGCTCAATTGAGTACAAAGTGCTCAGTACAACCAGTATTATTCTCCCTTACATGTAGAATAGTAATCAGATGAGCCCATGTTAAAACTTCATTATCAATCAGCTTTCAAATTGCAGTGATTTAACCTGAAAAAGTCTTTATTTTTCAGGCATATAAACTCCAATGCAGCTGTGTACCACACGATGCTCCAGAATCCACACTGCTTCTATCTCATGGTGTCTCCACTTCCATAATCAATGAATCCAGGCACAGGCGGCCTGCATGAGCCATTCAATGCCTTGATCTTGATAGGGAAGGAACTTCATTTAAAAAGGTTGGTAACTTCTATTAACTTCTGATTTCTACTCACTTCTATTCACCAGGCAGTCAGTCAGTCCCGAAGTGCTGCCTACTTGCATGGGGGATGGGAAAGTACAGGCTCTCTATGTACTTAGGAGAGGAAGTCAGAAATTCCTATTTTATGTAGATTACAATTTCTAAAAGACTAAGCAGGGAATAAGTACATTTGTATCACAGAAGTTAGGGAGTTATTCCAAAAGCAATAACAAAACTAATATGATGCCCCCCAATCTATACACAAAAAAACAAAAAACTAAAACTCAGAACACTGGTTAGTGGCAAATATCTTTTCCCTACCATTTGTTTTTAAATTTAAACCATGGTTGTTCAATCACCATACTATGACAATTCTTTGTTGATTGAGGCTTCTGTATGCATTGTGTGATGTACAGCAGCATCCCTGGCCCTTACTGAGGTATGGGGTCAGGAAAAAAAAAAAATCACAGCAAGTAAAAACCCATTGGCTAGAATGGATATCCCCATATAATTTTCAGCAGCAAACCTCGAAGTTAATACACAACCATATATGTGCATATATGTTTTATATTATTTAAAGGATATATCAGGAAACATTTGGCAAAAGCAGTGTTGTGTTCATCTCACAAGGTATCTTAATTACAGTACTTTTTCTCATTGCTGAGACAAAATACCTGATACCCAATGTTAAAGGACAGGTTGATTTTGGCTCACAGTTTGTAGAGGTTTCAGTCCATAGTTGGCTGGCCTTAAGGCAGTGGTATGGCAAAGGGATACTGCAGAGGAAAAACAGTTCATGGTGTGGCAGGCAGGAAGCAACAAGTAACAGCAGCCTGCCTCTATCCCTTTTATGCAACTGGCCTTTCAAGTGATGCCTCCCACACCCAGAACTATATTAAACCAATCAGTGGTCTAATTTTGTAATCACACACCCTGAATCCCAGCATCAGACCCTCTAGACCCATCCACCTCCAAAAAGCTCCACCTATGCCTGCATGAGGCTTTGTTGGTGGGGGGGGGTCTAGATATAATCCATAACAATGAGCAAGTGGCAGGGGGCCAAGTGAATTCAAATCTGTTCACTCCAGTCACACATTTCCCCTATGAGGGCATGTTAAGTACCTCCTACAAGACAGGCACTGCTGATAATATAACGAATAGAAGATCCCATCTTGTCTCTCAGGAGGCTCACAGTCTGGTCACATAGTAATGGCAAACCTATGGCATGCATGCCACAGCCAGTTGTTCACCATCATTGAAAGCTCTAAAAGGTTCACCATCATTGGTAGTAGACAAAAGAATAAATTAGGGCAGTCATGTAATCCCAGTATTCTGGGTCACTAAGGCAGAAGTTTCAGCCCAAGCTGGGAAGCTTAGTAGACCCTATTTCAAAATAAAAATAAAAGGGGCAGGGTCTTGGGTCTATAACTCAGGGCAAAGGGCATGCATTCAATCCCCAGTACCACAAATACACAAAAGAGATAAACTAGCATAAAATCTCACTGGCAATCACTAAACTCTGATGAAAGAGCTTTCAGTGCTTCACAGGGAGGCATGCCACTGCCCCCCAAACAGCAATAAAGCAGAGGAACCACAGTGCTAAGGAAGAAGTGATAGGAAGAAGGGATCCAAGAGAATGTTGAACTTTGAGACTCCACAGGAAAAAAAAAAAAAAAAACGAACTGGAATAGAGTACTAGAGGATAGATCAGGAAGAATGTGAAAGTCACTCTGAGCTGTGAAAGGATGAAAACCCTTCAAAGCCCTAAATATGCAGGCAGCGCCCTCTCAGGCAATGCAAGAGAAGAGCACACCTGTCCCTAACAGCCATTTTAAACCAGGTCACAAGGAACCTCATTGAAGTGAAAGGAGCCCCTACTATACAACACCATTACGGGTTTTAAAAATCAGCTCAAATTGTTTGCCTCTAAAGTAGAAAAAGGAGTAAATGAGTAAGAATTGGATTAGAGAAGGGCATCTTTCATATACTCCATAAAGTTTTTTTTTTAAGTATAGTCTGAGCCAGGCATGGTAGTACATACCTGTAATCCCATCACTGAAGAGACTGAGGCAGTAGGATTGCTGTGATCCAGGCCAGCCTGGCCAGCCTACACTACAAAGAGACGTCAATGTCAGCCTGAACTACATAGTAAGACCCTGTCTCAAAAAATCCAAAACAATAAACAAAGTGTAGCCTGCTTGGAAGCTTAAGGTGCAACTCAACTTTTGAACTGAGCTTGCTTAGAGCTAACTTGTTTTGCCTTTTGATTTGATGCTATCTTAATATTTAAATACCTCCAATGTTTTTCAGTTTAAGATTTTCAAAGAGTAATCAAGACAATAAGAGATTCTGTCACATACATGTAATTCTGTCAGTATATGACTTCATAATTTCGCCCAGTGACTACCAGCAACATAAACTATGAGGCTTTGCTCGTTACACTCCTACTGAAGACACTGAGGACTGTTACTAAGCAATGTGTTTTAAATTCCTTGTTTAGAAAGCAGACGGTTATCTCAGGATCATTTTCTCAAATCTGTGCTCCTTGGGCCTCTGTGGGCTTCCCTCTTCAGTGGGGAACTGCTCTTTTCCCTCAGCCTGTTTTCCTACTATGCTGTTCCATTAATACCCACCACAACCATCAAACAGCAACCCTCCTTTTCCAGTGCCTGCATTTCATCACTTCAGGCTCACTCTATCCTCTGTCCTGTCCCCATCATCCAGTCTGAAATTCCACTCCTCCATTATTCAGCCCTCCTCCAAACCCTTGCCCCCCATCCAACTTTTCCTGAACTGAGGTGTCAAAGATTGGCCCCTCCTATCACCATCCTGCAGTTCATCATGGATCACTACTGACAGCTATACGACACTTCACATTGGCTGAAGGCAATATTCTTCCTCACTTGGACACACTTCCCTACCTCAGGGTTCCTAAATGTCCCTTGCAAAAACATACAGTGGGAGGAGCAGTAGCTGCAAACTCAATGTAATAAATATTGCAGAAGTATAATGAGGAAAACTTCAACATAAAGGCAGGAACAGTAGTGTTAACAGAGGAAGAGAACTGGAGGAAAGGATAAGGACAGAAATGTTCAGTTTATGTTTTAGAGCAGGAAGCAGGCAGAAGTACATCGCACAAGACAAGACATTGTTTTCCTGAGTTCCCCAGGGCAGGCTTGAGTCACGAGGAGAGAGGCAGGGAGCAGCCAAAGCCTCAAAGCCTGAAGAGTGGGAAGCAACACTTTTCCAAGAGGTAAAGAGGGAGAGGAGCTGGTGTCAGGAACAGTAAAAATGACCCAGGAAGGCAAAGGGGGTAGTTATGATCAAAAATGTCCCTGTAAAGCCTCGTGTGCTTAGAAGTAGGGCTTGTGGAGGGTAACTAGATTATGGAGCCTACAGCTGAGTCGCCATTAGGAGGTGAGGCCTAGTTAAAGGCTAGTTGTTGGGGGCGTGATCCAGAAGGGCACATCTCCCTCCCGGGCTTCTCCCTTCTCTCTCTGCGTTCTGATCCCCAAGAGCAGGGTTCCCGACACGCTCCTCTGCCAGGCTATTTCTGCTCTGGAGCCAGCCAAGCATGTACTGTAAACATGCGCTAAAGTAAACCTCTTGTCCTTTATGTTACGTGCATATGGTGTTGCATCTCAGCAACCACAATGTGCCAAGATGGGCTCAGTCAGCCCCAATATCTGGGAGGGTGATTAATGTCTGGTAAGAAACACAGTCCCAAGCAGAAATGCTCAGCTCTATCTCTACAGGTTGTCCTATCTGAGATAAAGTACTTCTACTCTAAGTCTATGCCATGGATATTTCATGAATATCCAATATTCCTTCTTCCTCCAAGACAAGAAGCAGATGGCTATGACACAGGTACACGGCAACATGCATAAGGAATGAAAGCATGAATGTGAGTCAGGTGAAACTAGACTCTGAAATTTTCCCCCTCGTCCTGAGAATTGAACCAAGGGCCTTACTACTGAACTGTATCCCCAGCTCTTTAAGACAGGTAGTTTGCCCAAGCCTGGTTTGAACTTGGCAGTCCTGTCTCAAACTTCCAGAGTGCTAGGATTACAGGTGTGCACTACCACACCAGGGTGCAGCAGTCAGATCTATTTTGATTTGAATCTAGACTAGATTTAGCACGGTGAAGTGAGGTGTTATTTTGCCAGGTCATCTAGTGAGCCTCAACTTTCTCATCTTTAACAAAAGCTTCACAAATTAATACTTCAAAGGGGTTCTTAAAAGATTGATTTAATGATCAGACATATCAAATCTGTAGCTTCTAGCATAGGTCCCAGCCCAGATTAAGGCTAGGAAGTTCAAATCAATTATTTACATAGGCTTTTTCCTCCTTGATTGAATTTTCTCAGGCTGATTTACCAAATAATTTAGCTCCATAAAAGAAAAAAAAAATTACACTCTTGTTATAGATAAGGCTCTGGGCCAACCATGGAAAAGATTCAAAAAAGAATAAGATATAAGCTAAGCATTGAAATTTTTCTTTTTTGTTTTTTGGGGCTTTTTGTTTTTTGTTTTATTGTGAAGAGAATAAAACCAAACAAAATAAAACAGAATAGGGTCAAAACAAAAACAATGAACATGGTACATGACTTTAAAACAAAATACAAGGGAATCAACAATGGCTACCATAATGCCTTCTGTTATCTTCAAAAGAATTGCCCATACCGACAGGCATAATAAAATCAAACGAAATAGCACAGATTAAAACCAAAACATTGGAAACAGTACAGGACTTCAAAACAATAGTTAAACCACAATGGGTTTGCATTGAGGATTTTCAAAAAAGAGATAATACCTGTTTTTGAAGTATGTACAATGTAACAGGATGAGCAGACATGTATATCAGTAGCAAAATAGTCCAGTTGCAAAAAGAATTAACAGTCTGCAAATTCTGGGGAAGCTGCATTTTCAAAAATGCTTAAAATGGCTATGAAGCTATACTAGATAGGAAAATGTTTGGTGTATTTTGGAAAATAATTTGGTATATATGTAAAGTGGGGGGTTGGAATTCCTGAAAATAATTATATACTTGATTCTTTTACTGATTTTTCCTTCTTTAAGGAAAGGAACTCTTTTCTTTCCACTACTTCACACAAACTCTCACAGTGGCTTTTACAAGGAAAACACCTTTTCTAAATCCCTCGGTAGATTTACATGCTTTTTCTACAAATCTAAAATCCTCTCCTAAAGCCCACAAGGTTTTGTTTGATCTGTTGAGCCTCCAGAACCAAACCCAATATGCTAGTTAGCTTTCTATCTGCTGTGACAAAATACCTGAGGAAAAACAGCTTAAAGGAGGACTTATTATTTTGGTTCATGCTTTCAAAGGTTTCAGTCCATGAATGGCTGGCTTCAATGCTTTGGTGACACAGTCAGGGAGAACACGTGGGAAGGGCTTCAGTGATGAGTCAACATAGGAAATACAGGATAATGTTAAGCCAAATACAAAAAGAAACCCTACTACTATATTGGAACAGAAACTGCAAAGGAACACAATCTGAAATGCAACTGGTTATTATAGGCATCATTTTTCCTTTATTGAAAATATAAAGCTTCTACAGTGGCTGTAAGTTCTCCAAAAGAAAACAAAACAAAAAATCACAAAGGACAAAATAAATCAAGAGTATATCTTTGAAAATAAATGCTCTGAGAGAGACATACTGCTGACCTCGTTCAGAGATAAATACCTCCCTCTACTGGAAGAGAGTATCTGGCCCAGGCCAAGTTTTCATGAGAGGGATGCACAGTAATCCATCCCTGCCCTGGAAGCAGGGGAAGTGCCCAGCAGAATGTGCTATGGCCCACTTCCCACTACTGATGTTACTATTCATCAGGCCCTCATTTGTCCTTCTTGAGCATTTTTATACAATATACACTTTTATGTTTAAGGACAAAATTCACATGAAGTTGTATTTCTGCCTTCAGAAAAACTTAAATTATCTCCTAATAATAGAGTGTTTCTCAATTAATAAGTAAGTTACATGGGCTTTTTTTAGAGATACTTATCTACAGTGTTGAGGATAAAACTCAAGGCTTTGTTTGCACAGCAAGAAAAAACTTCCCCGTGAGCTACAATCCCAGCCACAAGTTTCACGTTTTTGAATAATGAAATGACATTAGCCATGTGGGCATGTGAGCATATTAAGGCCCACTGGGTGGTTTGTACCAGAAGTACCACTAGATAGAAAATTATCTACAAAAAGAGCACTTTTCAATAGAAATGGGAAATACTCCATTTTCTATTTTATTGTTAAGCAACTGGGGGAAAGACCAGATTTTCTCTAACTATCAGAACAGGATGACAGACCCCAAACTGTCTGGAATATTTCTGAAAGTATAATAATGTACCAACTGTCACTCTCTTAAAAAAAAAAAAAAAGTTCAATCAAAACTAAATCACATAAAAAAAAGACTAAATCACATGAAGTACTTATTATTTTCAAAGTTGCTTAATTGGAAAATAAGAAATTATTCATAACATTAAATTATGAAACGTTAGTAAGCAACATCGATAAATGCTATAATATAGCAGCTTACTAGTATACTACAGTACTCTGTGCTATTACAAAAATAGTCATAATAGTCATAAAGAGCTTAACACACTCAGTATACTGATAATGATTTACTTTTTACAAGCTACATATCTTTCAGTTACATTCTCCCAGTTGATTACATTCCAAATGGCTTTTAGATAATCAGGCCGAACATTTTTATACTGAAGGTAATAAGCATGCTCCCAAACATCAATCCCCAGCAGTGGAATAAGACCTATCAGAAAAAAGAAAAAAGTAAAAATTTTAAATTTTGATCTAAAACATTGCAGCATGATTTAAAACTTTTACTGTTCCTTACATACACAGTTGTCCTTTATAACAATCTCATCCTTTTCTGTTTCTTATGTAACAGCAAATTTGCTTAATAATACTCCTATAAAGAAATTTTAAGCTTTACTTTGAAAAAAAAAATGATAGCTAGTAAAAATATGTAAAAGACTCAGGAAAATCACTACAATATTTTAATAGCAGTTCTTCCATAGAATGAACCAAGAGCTAATGTCCACTATCCACTTTACCTCAGTGGTCTCAGGGACCACATCAAAGGTGTGCTGCCTGTGGGGTGGCTGTGGCCTTGCGTGTCTCTTTCAAAACGAATCTACTCTGCTCCTCAAGGCTAATTTTTAGAGCACATGTGCCACTTAGTAGATATCAATAAAAACAGTAACAAGCAAAGCTACATAGGATAAAAGAAAAAGACACACTGTTTTCATAAATAGTATAAATGAAAAATGTAGTACCTATAAAACATTTTTTAAAACTCTCAAATTCTCCTATGAAAACAACTCTCAACCAATTTCTAGATCAATCATGATAGATATCATCAAATTTTTCCCATCTTAAAAAGCTATGACTTGTCATTCCAGTGGGCTTTCTTCAAGTGACAGAGAAAGAAGTATAGCTGATATTCCCACAAGAATCAGTCTTTCTGGCAGGTACTGTGTGAGATACATGTGTCTCCATAGCAGCTGGTGCTCATAAGTCTTTTATAGATTTTTATGGCATCTCACTTTCCTAGAACAACTGTTTACATTCCAGAAAATAGGGAGTATATGCAAGGAAATGAGTTGCATGAGCAAGAATCTCAAGTCATAGAGATGGGAAGGGTGGCACAGAACTGCTGGTGCCCAGTGGTGAGGTGTTGCTTTAAATTCATTGTATCAGAGATCAGTGGCCCAGCTAACTGCTTATGACTCATGACTCGACTTCCCTCACTCTTCAGCAACACTGTATAAAGAGCTTCTAATTCAATAAAGCTCAACAGAAAAACGGGATTTACTGAGCTGGGCCTGGAATTTTCAAGCCAAATATTTTCAATATACCAAAGGTTCCCAGAAAGGCAGAAGTCTAGAAATCTGAGTTCTAATACCAGTTTAGCCAGAAGAGTTCAGCAAAGAAGGGAAGAATGTAAGTGTTAAAGTTGGGCTCAGGTTCTATTTCTTTTCCTTGTTTTTGTGTATCTAGCTTTAGTTGTTTTGTTTTGTTTTGTGTGTGCACAGAATTATTTAAACTGATGCCAGCACAGAATTATTTAAACTGATGCCAGCAAATTCTCTGTAGAGCAAAGCAAGTTTTATGATTCAAGTATTTTTTGTTGGGGCTGGGGAATTGGCTCAGTAGTAGAGTTCTTGCCTTGAATGCACAAGGACCAGGGTTCAATCTCCAGTACCACCAAAAAAACAAAACAAAAAAACCTACTTTTGTTGATGCATCCACAAAATTACTTGTGCTTATCTTACAAAACATCAAGGACTTGTAAAGCATTTAGACAAGACTGTGGGTATCATGCGCTCAGGTTAAGATGTGCTCAGGTTATTACATGTCTGTGGTAACTTTAAACACTGCCATTTTTCCTTACTTCTAACTAAATGCTTCATAGTAAACCACATCTCCCAAATGAAATGAGTGACAATTTTCAGATCTAACCTGTTGTTCCTTGCAGCGGATCCTGGTTAGAACAGGCAACAATTTGTAAGCGTCCCTGTTCCTTGTTGAAACCAAGCCAGCCCCACCCAGAGCCTTGGACACCAACGGACACAGCTGTCAGCTTCTCCTTAAACTTGTCAAAGGAACCAAAGTCACGTTTGATGGCTTCCAGCAATTCCCCTATTTAAAAAAAAATCCAAAAATCAAACAGATTTCAACAACAATGATAAAATGTTCTATTTGCGTATATGAAAATATCCCTGTCACATGGCCCAAGAAACTGGACATCGTACAAAAAGATGTAACCCAGCTAGTTTCAATACATGCGTTCATCCTGCCCTGACACCAGTACCTAAGGTTTCAGTTTTAATTCACATGTTTTTAATGAAGCTAGAGATTTCTTCACTCATTGTGATATCTTCATTAGGAAAGAAGTACTGGTTTCTATTCACTTCATTTATTTTTCTCAACAGAAATTCTTTTAATTCTAAAGAGAAAAAATTTTGGAACAATAGAGTAACAATGGTTGATATTGCATATTGTTATTTTTAGATTACAAGATATAGGCATTTAATTGTCCAAACAACATTAGCACAAAACTTTTTCAATGAACTAAGAGAAATTAATAACTATCTTAACTATCTTGTATGCATACATGTGTATGTAATGTATTTTTTTCCCTTATACATGTGTATGTAATGTATTTTTTTCCCTTCCTTTTCTCCTCTTCCCCGTCCTAGTTCCTCTTTCCTTTTGAACAGTTTCTTCTCATCTTACAATATCTATTGTACATTTGGATCTTACTTACTGTTTCAGCTTCTCACACTCAGGAGACAATACAATGTTTACACATGAGTCTGGTTTCTTTCACTTATGAGAACGGTCTCAAGTTGCATCATTTACCTATAAAAGTCTGAAGTTCATCTTTATGGCTGTGTACTATTTCATAATATATAAAAATACCACATCTTTTTTATTCATTTCTCAGTTGATAGGCATTTGGGCTGTTTACAAGATCTATTACAAATTGTGCTGCTATAAACATGGGTACACACATATTACTGTGGTATAATGTTTTTAATTCTTTTGGGAAGATACCCAGGGCAGAATAGCTGGGTTGAATGGGACGTCCAATTCTAGTTTTCTGAGGAATCTCCATAGTGATTTCCATAGTTGTTGTACCAGTCTACAGTCCCAACAGTGGAGAAGGGTTCCTTTTCCCTAGAGCCCCTCCAACATGTGTTATTGGTTGATTTCTTAATAACAGTCACTTTTTTTCTGGGGGGAGATAGACTCTAGTTGTTTTAATTTTCATCTCTTGAATGACCAGCAAGGTTGCATATTTTTTTCATATATTTATTTGCTGTTTATATTTCTTCATCTGAGAAGTGTATATTTACCTCAGATGCCCATTGTTGGATTGGGTCTTTAAATTTGGGAGGACTGACTTTTTTTAGTTCTTTATACACTTTCAATAGTAATCCTTCATCTGGGAATAGTTGGCAAACATTTTTTCTCACATGGGCTGTCTCTTCACACTGCTGGTGGTTTCTCTTGCTGTGCAAAATCTTTTCAGCGAGATGAGATCTCAGTTGTTGATTCTTTGCAACAGTTCTGTGCGATGAAGATTTTATTTGTAAAATCTTTGCTTACACCATTATCTTCAAGAGTTTTACCTATTTTATCCTTCAACAGATTTCATGTTTCTGTTTTACTATTTGGATCATTAATATTTGGATTTATCATTTATTAATCTTTAATATTTGGATCCATTTCAAATTTAGTGCATGGTGAAAAATATGGGTCCAATTTTAATCTCTGGCATATGCAAAGCCAATTTTTCCAGCACCATTTATTAAAGAGGCTAACTTTCTTCCAACGAATGTATTTGGCACCTCTGTCAAAGATAAGGAGGCTAAATATGTCTGGAGTTGTTTCTACATCTTCTAATCTGTTGCATTGATTTTTAGGTCTGTTTTTTCACCAGTGCCATGCTGTTTTTAATCACAGAAGCTTAATAGTATAATTTAAAGTCAGGGATTGTGATATCTCCTATCTTGCCTTTGTTGCCAGAACCACCTTTGCTATTTTAGGTCTCTTCTGGTTCTAAGTGAATTTTAGAACTGTTTTCTCTAATTCTGTGAAGATATGCTGTTGGAATTCTGATCAGAATTGCATTAAATCTGTATTACAGTTTTGGAAGTATGGCCATTTTCACTATATTGGTTCTTCCTACCCAAAAGCAAGGAATATCTTTCCATTTTCTAATGTCCTCTTCAATCTCCTTTTTCAGAGTACTATAGTTTTCAATGTAGAGCTCTTTTACATCTTTTGTTAGATTGATTCCTAGGTATTTCATTGTTTTTTGGATGTTACTGTGAAAAGTGTTGTTTCCCTAATTTCTTCCTCAGTGAGTTTGTGTACAGAAAGGCTACTGATTTTTTAGTTCAACAGAAATTTTTACTTTGACTTCTACTCACTCTTTGTTCTCACTTGGGAATAAAAATTTATGGTGTTTGGTTCTTCTACCAGGCAACCTAGATCTTGTCTTCAACATATTTGATTTTAAAAGGGTCATTTTCTTTCCTGTTACTGAACTAAAGATATATACTTTAAGAGCTTTAACTGTAGCTCAATGGTAAAGCACTTGCCTAGCATGCACAAAGACCTAGGTTTGACCCCTAGTACTATAAAACAAAAGTTAAAAAAGAGCTATAATCTTTGTATTTTGCAGTAATATAGAATTAATTCTAGATTGAGCATATTGACTATATCAGCTGAGTCAAAAACCTCACTCTTCTTATTCTATGAACTGAAAAGTAGGCATCCTTTATGACTACAACTAGGGGAATGAAGTGGTACACACAATGCAAAACGGGAAAGAATGCCAGCTGAACATGGGCAGATCTGATATTGTGGTCATTAACTCAATTTCAAAAGTATTAGGTATAGTCCAAAGACCTCACTCACAATGAATAAATTATCCAGTTTTTTAGATTTACTTCACCATTTAATATTATTTCAAAGGAAACTGCTTATTTCCAGGGCATTAAATAGGATGTCTTGAATAATACTGATTAAAAACATACAGTAAACTAGAGTGTTTCCTTAATATTTAAACCATAAGATGGTTCCACATGCGTGCGTAAAACCTAGTGACATTAAGTCCCTGAATGCATTCTCCATTCCTACTCTTTCCCTTTGAAAATTACAAATTTGTTAGATGTTTTGCTATGAAAAATAATCCACTGATACCTCAAGAGAATTAACAATCTTCTGGGGGTATAACTCAGTGGTACACTGAATGCTTGATATGCAAGAGACCCTAGATTCACTCCCAGCAACCCCTCAAAAAGAGATGAAAGAAAAAGAAAATCAATAGTCATTCCTTTTGTGCACAAAATGTGCATAAGTTTGTACTGAGATATACTAACCTTTGGGTTCTCCACCACCATTAGGGCTCAGGTTCGTCCAAAAAATGCTATGATTGATATGACCTCCACCATTGAACTTCAATGTAGGCTGAAGTGCTATCTGAGCTGTAACATCTCCTGAAATATTAAAATGCAAACACTCTTTTTAAAACTCTTACTCTTAGGTAGGCATGGTGGCATATACCTATAATCCCAGCACTCAGGATGCTGAGGCAGGAGGGTTATTCTGAGTTTGAGGCCAGGCTGGGCTACAGACTGAACTTAAGGCTAGCCTAAAATATACAGCAAGACCTTGTCTTTAAAAAAAATTCTCTTTAACCACTCTATATACTGTTTCTTTTTTTCCTTTATAAGACATTAAATAACTGTACCAGTTATCTATAGCATTCTTGTTTTCCTAAAATTCAGCAATTTTATATTCTACCCAGAAAAAAGGATCATCCCAAAACTTGTTCCAGCTTTTCTGTTCAACTAATGGTGTGGTATATAACTGGCAAGGCCAGGAGGTGTGATTAAAGCTAGGAAAAATTCACTTCTGATGGCCAAGGGTTCTGTGTTCTCTTAAACACAAAAGATTTCAACAAATCAACACCAAAGCACATTAAAATACAGTAATGGAATGCTACAATGCATGGATCAGTATAGGCTACACAGAAAACTCAACTTTCATTTTTCCAAGTTAAGACAATTGTTCACTGGGAAATGTTTCAAAGTGACATTAAAAAGAAACTCAACACTCAAATTGAACTGATTTTCAAACCCAAACTTATTGCATCTATAGTTTTCCCCATCTCAGTGAATGCCAACTCTGACTCCAAGGTTACTGATGTCATCTTTGCCTCCTTTTCCCTCACACTCCACACCCAATCCATCCCCATCCCCATCCCCATCAGCAAAGCCCACTGCAACTTTAAGACACATCTGGAATCCAATCATGTCTTCCCAACCCTGCTGCTACGTTTGGGTGCAAGTACATCAGCACTTCCCACCTGCATTAGTACCAGTCTTCTTCCCAAAAGATGTCCCTTCTCACCGGGAGTGAGGCTACAAAGAGACACATCAGCTGGTTGCCTGCCCCTTTCTGGAGCCACACTGGCATGCCTGCCCTCACATGACATGCTCAGCACACTCCCTGCTTGCAGCTTACTAGCAAGCAGTCTCCTCCATCCTGTCTCACACTTCATTCTCATTTCTCTTTCCAGTCTCACTTGTCACATCTTCTTTAACCAGGATACCCAGCAATTCCCCACCAGCTCTCAGCCCCCATACCCTACTCCATCTTTCCCAACAGAACCTCTAATCCCAGGCACCTTGCATGTGCATTTGTCCATCTATGTCCCCATCAGATTACACGCACCAGTGACGACAAAGATTTTTGTGCACTGCTCTCGCCTCAGTGTCCAATACTGCCTCATACACAACATGCTCAGTATTTGTTGATTCACTAGATGACTGAATATATTAAATGTAGTTTCTAAAAAATGACCCTCTTTATAGTTCTAAAAAAAGAATGTCATGTTTGAACTTTCTGAACATATTCTCAAAAACACTGAGTAAAGTAAGCTGAAACCAGAAAGACTTCTTAGCAAACAAGTACTCAAATTATTTTCTATTCTGTGACTCCAAGAAGCTATAAACTAACTGAAGTTTTGGGGAAACTAGAAATTCTCTTGTTCAATAAATACTGAGTGCTTATGATCCTCCATACCAAAAGAGGCAAGGAAGGACAGAATCACCAAAAGCTCTGCTCTGCCAGAACTGCAATTTTGGAAAAAGTTCTCAACTTCCAAATGTTGCCTTTCTGAAACAAGACCAAAGCTCTAGTTGTTTAGAAACTCAAAGAGGAGAGGATCGAGTGATATCAAGTACATGGATAATCTCTTAGGTTTTCTTTGAGATTTCAATTTTTTCTCCCTTTAATATATTTACAAGGCAATTTTCTTGTAGTTCAGTGTTTCCATAACTAATTTTTTCTGGAAGTCACTCTAAAACTATAAATATAGGTTTCATGTTGTAAGTAAGTCAAAACTCAATTTCCTGAATGAGAAAGAAACATGTTTATTAAGAGGGAATTTAGGAATCTCAACATCTTATAGTTTGCTTAATTACTTTTAATTTTTCATAAGAACTGTGCTCTTAATTTTCTAGAGTTCAGTATTTTCTTTGGTTTCAATTCAGATTTTATTCTTCAACTACAGTAAGTTAAAAACTTTTGCCTGAAAAAATATTTACATTAGTTATCGGTGATGAAGTTATGCTATTTTACTCTTTTTTCCAAAGTTTTCAATTATGAAAATTTAACTCAATCTCAAAAACATAACTTTCAAAGAAAAGTTCTGTGGTTATTAACTTATAGTCAATGTAGTACTACAGTATAACATAAAGCTATTTTTTTCAGTGGCTCTTATTAAACAAATTTTGATTCCACAAGAAAAAGGCAAGCTAGGTGTGATAAACTATAAACTCCAGGTAGCTCAAGCTGGTATCTATCTCACAGTGATTCTCTAGCCTCAGACCCCCATATGCTGGGATTACACCTAGCCTAACTAATGCATTAAAAGAACAACACACTATTTTGTATAGACATTAAAACAGTACATATCCCCATATACACCCCAGAGATACAAACACAAAAATTCACATACTACTGTTTTTGTCAAGAGCAATTTTTAAAAAAAGTTAACTCCATATTTATTAACTGAATTACAAATTCAATTAACTTCTACAAAAATGGTTACTTTTCTTATAAACTTTGACCCCTAAATTAAATCAGAGCAAAAAGGGCCTGACCTATTCCAGAGTCAGGTAAGTACTTTTTGGTAATTAACATCATAACACTAACACCTGTCTCTCCCACATAAAGCAAAACAAGAGGGTTAAGAGCAATTCACCTGCGTGGACAGAAAATAGAATCTCTTCTATTCCTAGGTTAGATTCCACCCCTTCCCATGAAGACGACAATGACCTCGGGGCAGCTTCTAGCAATGCCAGTTCAATGCTGTAATGCCCTTAGGAAGGGAGTTAGAAAGGCCCTCTTCCACCCACTGGCCAGGCACACATTTCGGTTGCAAACAGCAAAGCCTCAACCCACTTCAAGAGTTCCTGCGACGCTCAAGGACACTTGCATGACTAAGTCTGGGCTACAAGCTAAGAGTGCTCTCAGCTCTCCAGCAAATGGCTGGCAAACCTATCTGAAAGACCAAAATACGTATCTCCAAGAGCTCATTATGTAACAAGAGCAAATTCTAAATGCTAACATGTAAAAACGAATTGCATATTAAGTTCTCTTTAAAGCTTATACTATTCACCAACAGCAGTATAAGTAACAAAACTGGACTTAACAAAGTCAAATTTATAAAGAAATTCTCCTAAGAAATCCTAGTTTTCTGACATAACACAAGAAGTTTATTCAAATGAATCAGTAAGAATCTGGTTCAATGAAACATAAACGGAGCAGGGGAGTTTTCTGCCTCAAAATTTCGGAGCTGGTAGAAACACGGGAGACATTTCTAGGCGGTACTGGCTCACGGTCATATCTGCTCCAGCCGGCGTCCTCCACGAGGGCCTCGTACCTACCCTTGGCCAGCGCCTCCTGGTACTTCTCCTCGGCGATGTTCAGGTTGTTCACGTAGGCTGCATGATGCTTGCTGTGGTGCAGCTGCATGATCTCGGGGCTGATGTGAGGGTATAGGGCCCCATAGTCATAGGGCAAGTCGGGGAGGCTGTGCTTCTGCCGGACGCCCAGGATCCCCAAAGCCGGGGCCAGCCTCCGACTCGCGCTGGAAGACAGACGCCGGAGTCACGCCGCAAACAGGACACCAGGGGTCCGCAGCCCCTCGCCCCAGGGACCGCGCCCGCCGTGCCCCGCGCGCCCCTCCAGGGTGCCCGCCTCTCACCTGCACGCCGCGTAGGGCAACATGGCTCCGCGTCTCCCAACTCTGGACCGCTCCGAGATCCTGCGCCTTCCGAGCGCAGCCGAGCGTCTACAGAGTGAAGGCCCGTCGCGCATAAGTACTGCCGCCGGCAGGCCCCGCCCCACTTGCCGCGCCCAACCCGGAAGGGGGGCGCGGGGCGGCCGGGCGGACATGGCCCCTGCGCTGGCCCCGTGCCCTTGGCTCGAGGACTAGAGAAACGGAGCCGTTGGCCGCGGCAACCGTGGTGCCTGTCTGCCACACTGATGCGGCGCGTTGCCACAAGAACGCTGCCCCTCTCCGCCTTGTGCAGTTGGTATGTTCCGCAGCCTCCCCCCACTCACACTCCGCCCCTCGGCGCCGTAGAAGAAGCGAGGCCTCTGCTTCCCTTCTGCGCGGTGCTCAGATACCCAGGCAGTCCTCCGGAACCTCTGCGAATTACACGCTCCCTGGAGCCAAGCGCCGTGCTTCGGCAAGGTATGGCCTGGCTGTGAGTCAGGGCCGCCCAGCCAGCGTGTTAGCGGAGGGTATAGGGCCAGCGGCCTCGTGTTTAGCTCTCTCACCCAGTGCCCGGAGTGACCTTGGTTTGAAAGTAGATAAACTGGCCTAGCGTTTTCCTCCTGACAGGAACCAGCATAGGAACCAGGCTCATTTTATCCCACTGACTGCCTAGCAGAAGTGTATCCAGCGGGGCTTGGTGGTACTTGCCTATAAATTCCTGCATTTATGGAGGCTGAAGCAGGAGAATCTCCTGCGAACCCCTATCTCAAAAAAAGGGGATGCAGCTCACTGCGAAGGCCTTCCATTCAATCCCTAGTGCCACATACACAAGAAGAAAAAGAAGAGTGCTATCAAATGCTTACCATGTAGCAGGAGCACTGAGTGATCTATATAATTTCTTTTTGTTTTACCCCTGTGATTGGTATTACTGGCCCCAGGTGACAGTGAAAGCTCACTGAGGATAAAACAGCGTGGCTGGTCACACGTTAGTAAGTAGAAGAGTAGGGATTAGAACCCAAAATTCATACTTTCCTGACTACTAAGCCCTGCCAGTCAAGTTTTATAATTATTCAGTGACTTCTCTGAACCATACTCCCAGGAAAATAAAAAGAGACAATAGAGAATCTTCCCATGCTGTCTTATAGTCCAATAAGCTGTATCAAATGTTTGCTCAACAATTTAAAAACCAATCCTGAATTGTGCAAATCCTCCTTATATAAAAGCTGGGAAAGTCAATGACATGATTGGGGTCTTTGCTGAATAGAATAATACCGAAAGAAGCAAGCAAGTGCTGAATAGATTTTCATTTTTCTCTGTTGCCTTTGTAGTCCCCTCTCCCTCAAGAATGAGCAGGCTTCCAGTTCAGGTAAAGATGACCTGCCAGGAGGCTGGTGTTCAGCTGTTAGGAGAATATAGCTCCCATCATGGGTTGAGGTGAGGAGGACATTCTGGGTAGGCCCTTGATATGGATATCTTTAAAACTCAGAGAAGAATTTATGGGTTTCATCTAGTTGGTAATAGGAAGTCGATACTCCTGTTTGCTGAGGTAAGGCACCCAGAAATTAATTTCTTAGGTGAGATTCTGGCACTGATATCATGAGGGACTGGCTAGTTAGGTAGTTGTTGAGTTAATCACAACAAGAAATACTAGAAAACATCTTTAGGGTGCTGGCTGTGTCAACTAGAGGAACGTGACATTTTGAAGGATGAAACAACAGAATTCAGTCATGGGTCAGTAACTAATGAAGGCTTTATCTAGTGAGAACAACATAAGAGACAGCATAGTCGTGGTGCCTCAAGACACTTCCTGTTTGTGTAGATGGTGATATTGTGAAGTTTAAAGTGGCCCACAGGATGTGCCTTTTTGAACAGGCCACACTCTGGGGGGTGGGGGGAGTGGCAACAGCAGTCAAGCCTTCAGGATTGAGACAAGATGGTAGGGGTACAAGAGCCAAAGAGAAATTTATTACCATTTTTCTTTACTATCCCTAATAAACAACATCTTTTTCCTATGGCCTGTGAAAGAAATCCAAAAGGCTCAGAGAACAGATTACAGTAGACTGAGCTCTGTCCCAGATTCCTCCAAGTAGCTCAGAATGACCTCTGCAAAATGAAGGCTCCATAAATATGCATTTCCCGTGGATAAACATCTAAGGCTATCCTGAGACCCATCACAATCTAGCTAGGCCTGTGTATTGGTTGGAGAAGGTAACCAGACTAGTCAAGGTAAAGTCGCTTTAAACCAGCTATTAATTGCACTCATTTTCCAGTTATAGATCCAGCCACAGTGTTTTAAAAACAAGAATATAAAAGATCAGGGGTCAGCATTTCAGAGTTGGGGTGACTGTTCTGTGAAGTCATCAAGGATGCAAGCGCCTCTGTCCGCAGAGTTAACTCATGATCCATTTCAGCCATCTTATCTCCTTTCCAGGAAGGGATAAAGACAAAAGATTGGGCCCCAGCTGTCACATTTAAAGATTGTTTGTGGAGTACTCACTGACAAATACTATTTATAGTTCACTGTTCATAATTTAGGTGCAAGGTTACACTTAGCCAAGAGGGAGGCTTGAGCACTCAAGTGGCTGAGGCAGAAGGACTACCACAAGTTTGAGGCCAGCCTGGGCTACATAATGAGTTCAAGGCCAGTCTGAGCTACACAGCAAGATGCTATCTCAGATAGATAGATGATAGATAGATAGATAGATAGATAGATAGATAGATAGATAGATAGATAGATATGATAATCAGACAGAAATGTAGTGATTTAGCTGTGTACATTTTCAGTCTGAAAAACATGGAATTCTATAACTGAAGGATTTATTTATCTTCTGTAAGGCAGGATCCTTGTAGAAGGATCTTATTAAAAGGCATTATTTCCATGTTCATTGGACATGAACTCTGAACATTAATAAAATTATTTCAGTATCTATATTCTTTCTCCTTCCTCTTCCTTTGTGACTCCTTCCTCCTCCTCCTCTCCTCATTCTCATTTTTCTTATTTATCTTTCATGTCACAAATTTTATCCAGGAAGGAATCTTAGAACACATTGTACCTGGTCTTGATCATAGTCCTGAAAAACACAGTCTTTGCCATAATCCCAAATGTTGAAATCCTAAAAAGTCCCTAAAGTGTAATTTCCAAATTTACAATCCTGAATGTTGAAATCTTGAAAGCTGAAATTTCCAAAACCTCAATTCCCAGAGGGAAAGGAAAAAAGGTTGTTTAGGAGAGGTAGAAACCAAATCTTAGGGAAAGTGGTTGACCACAGTGTGGCAACGAGGAAAACAGCTTAAAGATGCATCATCTGTCTACACTGACATTCCTTCCAACTGACAAAATTTTAGGAGCTTTTAATGAATTTAAGCTGCATTTCCTTGAAGAACTCAGTGAAATTACTGCCTAGTTTAAAAATAATTACGTGTATGATAGGATAAAAAGACACACATTAATATTACTATTCAGCTACCAGTATTACTTCTGCCAAATCTGTGGTCTGGCTGAGTGCCTGCAAAGTAGAACTCACACCCAAAAAGCTGAATTCAACCCTGTGTTTTTAGTGTCAAGCCCAAGTTTTGAAGCCTTTCGCCTTCCCACTGCCCTGATGGAATTTCTCATTTATTCTTGTCTCCTCAGTGTGTGATTGACTCCCCATCTTACCTGCTGAGTATATCTCAGATCAAAAATTTTGGAGCTGAAACTTGATACTCCTTCACTGTTCTGACCTTAGGCCATTCATCCTTTAGATTAAAATTGCTGCTCAGCCTCAGTAAAGACATAGCCTCCTAAAGTTTCCATTGGCCCACTTCCATTCTTCCCACCATAATCTGTGGACTTACAGGAAACCCAAGAAACCAGAACAGAATGGGAAAAGGTTGAAGACAAGACTGTCCCATACTTAAGAATCCAGTAGATCACTCTGTAAGGTCCTTCAATAAAGACTGCTATGTCCTGCATCCTTTAGGAAAATAAATACCCCCCAACTGCCCATAACTAGGTAAAAATATGCATATTGTATTCTATGCAATGAAGGATAAGGGGAAAATGATATGTATTTCAGTATACTGAAAAATTATAGTCATATTCTGGGATTTATTATGGCATGAGATTGAATTAATGAGCAGAATTCTAAGAACAAGAGTTACCCAAGAACCAGACATAATGGTACCAATATTCCCAGCTACTGGAGTGGCTGAGGCAAAAGGATTAGAAATTCAAGTCTAGTCTGGGCAACCTAGAAAGATTCAGTCTCCAAATAAAATACAAAAATACATAACTCAGAAGTAGAGCATTTGCCTAGTGTATTCAAGGCCCCGCATTCAATCAGATTCAATCTCCAGTGTAGGAAAAAAAAAAAATTACCCAAAGTATTCAGGAGTGACCAACACTAAGGACAGTGACCAGATATAAGAATCTCCAAAGAGATGCCTCAAAAAAGAAGATAGTGTCCTCAATTTGGCCTGAGTAAATTTTACACATTCATTGCTGAAAAGAATTCCAGGGCATGTCAGTGAAAGTTGTAGACTTACTTATCTAGATAGAAAAGAGAAAATGGAGAAGAAGCTTTAGCTTGATCAGCTGAAGTGGACACAGGTCTGATGAAGAACTTCAGGCTGGTATGTTAAGGCCTGTTTTTATGAAGTTGGTGAGTGGGTTAGGGTCTGGTTGATTATTATTTCATATCTGGTTTTGTAGCTCCAGAGGAGACTTTTTGGCTTGAAGGAGCAATTCAGTTTCCATGAAATAGTTGTTTCTGTTTGGGGGCAGTGTCAAGTTTGTGGACACTCTTCTAGAATCCAAGGTGACTACAGGTTTAGGGCAATTTCCAGAAACCTAGATATCCATTCTGGGGAATAAAAGTTGGTAGCTAAATGTTCCCTTCAATCTCTTTATCTTGGTGTCCTCAGTCTTGAAGGGGGATGAGACAGGTTAGGTAAATTTGGGACTAATATATGTTGAATTACTAGTTTGTAGATTGACATTCTTTTAATGATAATATGCCTATATGCAGAGCTGAACAGGTATATGACCTAAAGATTTAAGGTAAGAAAGACAGATACAAAAGGAATACAAAGATGCCTAGGTTCATCCTGCTTTTAGTTACCCAATGGGCATCTGCAAGCCCAAGGGAAGAGTCACTGTATATTAGCCAAAGCACCTTTTAAAGTCTCTGACTGCCTCAAAAGGGAATACAAATCATACTTTTAAGGAGTAACAGATTAAGTGCCTGGAAGTTTGTTCTCTGTCCCTGTGATGATCCTCAACAGTTTTATTTTCTCATCTAGTTTCTTCTTGAAGACACTATGGCAAAAGCATCCTGGTTTTTGAAATTGAAAAGGTTGTTTGAAACAAATGTAATTATTTTGTGTCACAATTATATACTAAGACAAATTATTTAAAAGATTGTTTGGGAGAATGAGGGTGGGTAGGGAAAAATACATGCTATACCTTTAATGGATTGTGAGCCCTGAGTTCAGGTCTAGAATTTATCTGCTTTTCGTCTCCATGGTGGTCTCTGACTGTCTCAGTCCCATCAACCTCCATCCAGAAAAGCCACAGAGCATTGTGATGTCAGAACGTTTGCAGGAACCCATGTTCCACCTCAGGCATGTTCCAAAACATTACTCATCCTGGCCTGCATTACCCTATACTAGTGCCAGCTTCCTTCTGTAGAGGAAAGGGTTTATAGGCAGGAAAAAAACAAGGGCCTTATTGGGCTTTCTGGCTAATCTTGACCAGAAACATTTCAAACTTTACTGAAGGAGCAATTAACACGATAAGAGAGCTGAGAAGCAGAGCCTGAAGAAGCCAGGCAGGCAAATACCCTAACCTAGTTAGCCTAGTTGCCCCTCCCCACACTCAATAAAATGCAAAGGAGACAAGGGAGACCACTTAAAACTTTTTTATTATATAAAAACACACCTTCTCTCCTTTCTCTCCCCTCCATATCTATATATTCGTACTAGGGTCCCTATATTGCTGTACTAGTTAATATGCATCTCCTTAATCACTAGATATAGTTACCTTTTCTGCAAGACTCCTCCTAACCAATCTGTAAATCCCAAAGGTAAAGCCCTGACAAGGACAACCAGGCAAGGAAAAACAAGTCCGCTTGGAAAATGGTGCCCAGGTTAGGGTCTTGTGGGTCTGGGATCCATCTATGGCAGTCCAGAGAACCAACCTGGTGGTGACAAGTTCTAGGTATGGGAGGGGATCCCCAAACATAATAAAAGGAAGCTGATAACAAAGACTCATGGATATTCACCTTTGTGGTGCCCCTACTCTTCAGAGTAGCCATCTTTTGGATAAAGTGTTTTACCTTTTAAACTTCATTCCACTCTGTTGATTCAATAGTGGTACAGAGTTTACAACCCTGGTAAGCTACTCAGAGAGTGGAACAGCAGAGCTGTGCTGCACACATCCAACATGATACACCTATACTAGTACTTTCGCACTTTGGTAAGAATATTACCAAACCAGGCCTGCTTTGCCACTACACAGCATTTCAATGACTTCTCCAAGATTCCCCAAAATCTTAGCTGTTGCAGTACTGCTCAAGAGTCCAAGTCTGAAATCTTCTCTGAAACTCAAAGGCAAACTTTGTTGTGAGCCCCTATAAAAATCAAATAGGTTATATACTTCCCAGTTAAGTGGCACAGAGTAAACATTCACATTCCAAAAGGGAGAAATAGGAAAATGTAAGGAGTTGGACCAAAGCAAGACCAAAACTGAGCAAGACCAAAAATCCAATTATCTACTAGGTCAAAAATACAGGAGTTGGCCAAGGATTTAGCTCAAAGGCACAGCACCTACCTGGCAAAAAATACAATAGCTATTTTTAAAATTTTGTAAAATTGTATCCCCTGAATATTGTGTTTTGAAATTGTGTTTTATATTTTTCTCTTTGAAATAACATGAATTTGAAAAATAAAATAAATTGTATTACTGTAGAAGACATCTTGTCATTAATTCTCCTGAAAGTACTCCCCCTAGCTTTGAACACAATTATCCCATCATTCTTGCTACTTTCTGAAGCAGTTCTGGAAGTTCTATTTCATTAGTGTCTTTAGTTGCTATTATGCTTATATTTTGATGTTTCCCCCAAAGCCTCACACATTCATGGCTGGGGCTTTTTAGGAGGCAGCTGGATCACGGTGTGTAATAATAACTGGCTGAGTTCACTGATTGACTTAGCATAGTTCTGGGTGTGGATAATGGGGCCCACACTGGGTATGGTTGGCATCAACCAACAGGCTTGCAGCCTGAAGGGAATAAAAAGAGGCAAGAAGAAAATCTCACTGCTGTTTGTTCAGAGGAAATTCAGTCTTCACCTTCACCTTAGACATCAGTTTCTTGGCTTCCAACACAGACCTTTCAGCTTCCCATGGCAGATCCTTCAACCTTCCATCACAGATTTCCTGGTGCCAACCAGCATGTGACTCTACAGTGAGATCCAGGTCTTCAACCTTTTACTGGATCCTTCAGATCTCCAGCAAGTGGACAGCCCTTGTGCACTTCTCCACACCAACTCTGCAGGTGGTCATTCTAAGCCTACCTTGTAAATTCTTAGGTATCTATATATTTTTATTAAATCTTTTCTTTAATGAATACTGACTGATACAGATTTTGGCAATGCTGTGACACTTTCTGACCATGTTTAAAAGGTTCAGAAGGCTTTGGAACTGGTTTGTGGGAGCCTTTAGAAAGGTTTGGAGATGCTGGCTGGAGAAGCAGCAGTAGAATGCTGTTAGCAATGCCCCTCTGCAGTGTCTCCCTGTCTTGGAAACAGCTGACTATAGATGAAAATGTCTACAAACTGTGAGCTAAAATAAGCCCTCTCTCCTTTAACTTGTGGGTGTTGGGTATTTTGGCCCAGGAATAAGAAAGTAACTAAGATAGTTGCATTGTCATAGCTGCCTCGATGTCCTGAATTGACTAAACATTAACCTTTCGTGATGCCAGAAGTCACACAATGCCAGGTCTGGTGAATAGGTGGATGAAGACACTCCATGATGTTTTTACAAGGCTGTCTTCCTATGGGATGGCTCTTAGAAGCAGCATTCATTGTATTGTTCTGTTTTTTATCACATCCTGTAAAGATACAAAATAAGATTTCAAGAATGTCTTCAGAAAGTATCAAGAATGGTGAAACAAGGGGTAAGGATATAGCTTAGTGGCACAAGCACCTGCCTGGCAAGCACAAAGTCCTGAGTTCAGTTCCCAGTACCAAAAATAAATAAATAAATAAATAAATAAATAAATAAATAAATAAATAAATGATGAAACAAGTATATTTGAAGCAAGGGGGAGTATTTTGAGAGGGGTTAATTGCATGTGTCTCTTACTGTAATAAACTTGTTAAAATTTTAAAGTTCACTGTAATTTTGACCAAACTTTGTAATCCCATAGCTCCATATCTGGCATCCAGGGCACATGATAGTGTGATGTAAGCTCCAAAGGGTTTGGACAGTTCTGTTATTATGGCTCTGCTGGTTGCAACCCACATGGCCTCTCTCAAGATGGTTCTACTAGCTATCTGTAGCTTTCCTTGGCAAATATTGCACATCGATCCTTCCAAATCTCCAGGCTTTTATCATAGATTCAGGCATCACACTCTCAGAAGCTGCTTGTAGGGACTCACCCTGTTGGCTTCACTCACAGCTCCATTACAGCTCAACACTGGTCTATATTATACTTAGTCCATTTTCATGGTTCTTCATGAGACACACCCCAGAAATTTCCTGAAAGTATGTTAGTAAAGTAATCTGAAGAGTTTGCAGCCTCCTGATGTTAAAAATCGCTCACTGGACATCTGTGCACACCCACATGAAGTCAATGATTTTCACAAAACCTACCTTCAGGTACCTGAAAAGTAGCCTGGACAACTCTTATCATCATAGCCCATCCATCAGAGGTATTATCTACATCAAAGCTAGTGGGAGACTAATGAAATATTGCTCAGGTATATGACCTCCAAAATTAGTTATTTTTAAAATCAACTAAAAGTAAGTAACCAGGGACAGTGTGGGGACTCAGAGTGGAAGAAGTAATGATACTTCTTCAGTTAACAATGAAAGGGTCAGTTAGTGAAAAAGAGATTAGGCCAGCTGTGCTTTTTGGCTAGTAATTACCAAAATCAGGATACTGTCCTCCCATAGAGTCTTGGAGACAGAGGTCTTATTCTTCTGATGGTTGTGTTCCTAAGAGTGGCTCTCAAATCTTTGATAGATGCGTCTGAGCTGCAAAAGGTACATATTTATGAGTGTGAGCACTTTTTAAAGTAAATGCACAGAAGGCTGTGACCTAACAAGGCTTGGATTGTTGTTGTTTTGAATTTTTTATTTTTGGATAATTTTTGGCTTTATTTTTGAGACAAGGTCTCTTTATGTAGCCCAGGCTGGCCTTAAACTTGTTATCCTCCTGCCTCAGCCTGACAAGAGCTGAGATTATAGGCATGTACCATTGTATCCTCCAAAGGCTATATTTTAAGAAAGTAGGTAAAATCATGATAAATCAGAACTATAAGTGTTTTCATGCTAAGGGTATATAAAATAAAAGTTACAGCACCATTGCTTTGGACTACTTTCCTATTCTGGGCCCTAACAGAGCAGGCTAAAAATCAACATGAAATCATTCATGCTAATGTTCTATTCATCCAGCTAAGACTAAACTATTTATCTGAACTTCCAAAAATCAGGACTAAGCCGGGCGTGGTGGCTCATGCCTATAATCCCAGCACTCGGGAGGCTGAGGCAGGAGGATCGTAGCGAGTTTGAGACCAGCCTGGCCTACAAAGTGAGCTCAAGACCAGACTAAACTGCATAGCAAGACCCTGTCTCAAAAAGACAAAAAAAAAAAAAAATCAGGACTAAAGAGATAATAGTCAAATTCCCACAAAAGAGCAATTTCAATAGACATGATAATAAAGTTCCCTCTGCCTTAATCCTTACACAAGAAAAATTGACCTGCCACCAGCCTGAATTATCTCAAAAAAATTAACCTAGTGTAAATGAATGTTAACCAACCAATTATATTCCCAGTATTCCTATTGCTTTTTCTGTCTCTGCTTTTCAAAGAAAGTAACTTTGAAATAACCAATTGACTTTTTGTTTCTGCTTTCTTCAACCTGCTTGCCATGTGATGGAAGCCAATTAGTTAAGAGACAAGATAGTGGTTAAGAAGGAACACTATTACAATGAGCCAATTTAACAGAAGATGGCAGCCTAAAGGAATAGCTTAGCTAATAATCACAAATGGAAAGCTTATATAGGAAGTTTATTTTTACCTTCAGATGACAGAATGTCTACAGAATGACTGATCCTGCAGGGGTCTAATTTTTTGACCTACATTCTGATGTTTTCTGAAGATCAGAAGGCATTCTGAGTTATACACATCTAACGATTACTCACCAGAAGGTCTTATGACAAATATTTCCCTTGTTCCTTTTTTATTTTTATTTTTATTTTTGGAAAACCTGCATTTTATAGTTGGGGGGGGAGAAAATTTGCAAAGGATAATTTAACCGATCAGGTGGCTTCATTAGTTGGTATAAGGTACTCCAGTTAATAAGGAAATAAAGCTGATTAACTACTTTTGTGCTGGGTTTTTGGTTTGGGTTGGGTTAGGTTTTTTGTTTGTTTGTTTTGTTTTTAGTTTTTTTGAGACAGGGTCTCACAATGTAGTTCAGGCTAGATTTAAATTTGTGGCAATCCTCTTGCCTCAGTTTTTCAAGTGCTAGGATTACCGATTTGTACCAACACACACAGCTACTTGTGCTGGGTTTGAAGAGCATTCTCTCCATAATGTACAAACCTAGAAATCTGTTTCAACTCAAAACTGACCCTAAACTTTCCAATTCTTTTTTTTTTTTTTTTTTTTTTTGTACCAGGGATTGAACTCATGATCTGGTACTTGCTAGGCAGGCACTTTGCCACTGAGCTAAATCCTCAGCCCTCATTCCAATCCTTCTTAAGCAGCCACCCAGATTTGCCACAAATCAATTTAATCCAGGTTACTTTCCCCAGTACTTGAGACTGTACCTAGAATTAAGCACATGTTAAGCAAGCATTCTAGGATTAAGCTATATTGCTATACTTTTTTATATTTTTAATTTTACCTATTTATTTTTTTGAAACAGGTTTTTTCTGTGTAACTCAAACTGGTCTCAAGCTTGCAATCCTCCTGCCTCAGCCTCCTGAGTAGCTGGGTTTATATACATATTCCATTGTTCCCAGCTCTCAATCCAGGTTTTATGGGCATAATTTGTTTCCCCCAAACTCATATGTCAAGATACTAACCCCAGGTACCTCCAAATGTGACTGTACTTAGAATCTTTACAAAGGTAATTAAATTAAAATGAGATCATATAATCACAGGCCTTACTCTCATGTGACTGGTATCTTCTGAAGGAAATTCAGACAGAGACACAAACACACCAAGTGGCAACTATGTTGTTATAGTTTGTGTCTGGATGTCCCTCCCAAAGTCTCATGCTGTCATGGAAGTGCTTTTTGGAGGTGGGCTTCTAGAATCTGTGATTGATTCATGATCTAATGCTGGAATGTGGGTGTGAATACTATACCTCTAGAGTGGGTGTGGCATGCATATGATAAAATGGACAGAAAGAGTCTTCTCTCCATGCTCCCTTTTTGCTCTTGCTGCTACTGCTGTCTTCTGGCCACCATGAACTGTTGCCCTCTATCATGAGCCACCCTGCTTGGAGCCAGCCAAGTATGGACTGAAACTTACACAAACTGTGAGCTTAATAAACCTTCCCTTCCTTAATTTTTGGTGTCAGGTATTTCATCTCAGCAATGAGAGAAAAATAACCAACACAGAGGTAAAGACACAGCAAAAAGGTAGCTATCTGCAGAGAGGCCTTACAAGAAAGCAGCCCCACAAACACCACCCAATATGTGGGCTTTTGTTATAGCAGCTGGAGAAAACTAATATACCAGTTGAGCAGCTTCTTTAATCTGATCTGATATTCAGATTTTCATTCACTGTTAATATAATTGCAGTCATACATCTTTCTTCTTCCACTGACACTTCCTCCATAGCACTCACCTCCCCCTGCCTGGCCTATTTCTTCAGAGGACAGGCCAGTACTCACCTGCAGTCAGGACAGATGGCCATCCTCAGCTGGCTCCTGCTCTGGTGTCTTATGTTCCTGGGTATTAGCAATATCATCCCCAGTCACTCCCAGAGGCTGGGAAAGGAGAGATATTTCCTAGGTTGTTCAGACTTAGTGTTGTGGGGGGGGTTGGTTTGGTTTGGTTTGGTCGGTTTGGTTTTGAGACAGGATATCACTATGTTGCCCAAACTTGTCTCAAGGTTCAAGTGAGCTTCCTGCCTTAGCCCTAGTGCTGGAAATCCAGGAAAGTACCACTGTGCCCAGCCTGGTTCACTTGCATTTGAATGGGCTTCAAAGACAGCATACGGGAGGTTTTATGTAGGTGACACATCTGATACTATTTTAAGCTTTGTTACACAGACATCCTGTCACCAGGAAAGATAGCAGCACCTGAAAGTGATGACAATGAGGCTGGAGGCTGTCCAGTGGCTGGAGTCTGGTCAAAGGCTAGAACCCAAAGGGAAGTATTGCTTAAGCTCAGCACTCCTTGACATTTTCAATCATATAACTTTGTTGTAGAGGCTATCTTGTGCATGAGAAGGTATTTATCTACATCCTTTTGTTTTGCTTTGTTTTTTGTTTTGTTTTTGAGACAGGGTCTCACTATGTGGCACAGGCTGGACTTTAATTCATTTAGGTAGCCCAGGCTAGCCTTGAACTCAAACCAATTTTCCTGCCTCAGCCTCCCAAGTGCTGGGATTAGAGGCATGCAACACTACACCTAGCATTTATCCACATCCTTACCCTTTATCTGTCAGATGCCAACAACAATCACCTACCTCCAGGTATGACAGCTATTAACATCTCCAAACATTTCTAAGTGTCCACTGGAGACTAAATCACTGCCTGTCAGGAGCTACTGACATAGAGGTAAAATTATTACAAAACATCAAGCTTTGTGGATGAGTCAGTAAAGGACACCAGACCATGGAAGGCCACTCTGAAGAGCAGGATCAGAGCCTACGGAGTGCTCCGAAGATCAAAGGAGTCCAGATTACGGCCAAAGGCAGTGAGTGATGATACTGTGTGTAGTTTGCTCACCACATTTGATGACATTCCTGCTCCCATATCCAGAGCTCAGCTTCAAAACAAAAAGCCTGAGCCAGGCATGGTGGTACATGCCTGTAATCCTAGCACTACAGAGGCTGAGACAGGAGAATCAAAGTTAATTCAGGGCCAACCTGGGCTACTTAGCAAGTTCAAGCCAAGTTTAAACTACACAGTAAGACCCTGCCTCAAAAAACCAAAACTAAAAAGATCTAAAGTTTGGTCTGAGAAGCTTACAATTAGTAGAAAAATAAGTAACCTCTAAAGGAAAATGAACAAGTTCTTAAGATCTGTTATGAAGAAAGGATAGTTGGTTAAAATTAATAAATCAGAGCAAAGTTAGGCTAAACAATAACAATGATTCTGGATATAGCTCAGCGGCAGAGTGCCTGCCTCGCAAGTGTAAGGTTTGAGTTCAATTCCTGATACCAAAAAAAAAAAAAAGACAATGATCTTTGGAAAATTAGTGTACCTGAAAAAAAAAGGAAAACAAAAAAATGCCACATCATCACTGCATTACTCAGCTTCCTATTGTGGTAACAAAATACCTAACATAAACAACTGTTAAGCAGGAAAGATTTATTTTGGCTCATGGTTTCAGAAGTTTCAGTCAATGGTTGGATGGACTATAGCTTTTGGGACTTTGATAGGATGAAACATCATGGAAAGGGTGCATGGCAGAGGAAATTTCACCCCATCACAGCCAGGAAGCAAAGAGAAAAGCATGAAAGGGATGAAGTCCCAAGGGCTCACCCCCCAGTGACCTAAGCCCTTCCACTAGGACTACTTCCTAATGCTTCCACCATCTCCCAGTAGGTGGGGACCTCCAAAGGCTGGGGACAAAGCCCTTAGGAATGTGCAAGATCCAAACTAAGTGAGCATGGTAGGCACAACTGTAATCCCAGCTCCCCAAGAGGCTGAGACAAGAGAATCCACAAGTGTAAGACCAGCCTGGGAAACTTAGCAAGACCTTGTCTCAAAATAGAATTAAAAAGGAGCTCAGCTATAGCTCAGTGATAGAGCCCTTGCCTAACATATATAAGACCCTCTTTTCAACACAGCAGGAGGGGAGAAACAAAAAGAAAATCCAACTTACTGCACTGTAAAAACAAGTTATTAGTGTGTGTGTAATTGCTAATTATAATAAATGTTAATATAATTAATGTTCACAGAATAGCAAGAAATATGGTGATACAATTGTATTATTTACTTTCTAAAGAATTTAGAAGTACAATAAGTACACAAGTGCACTTCATCTCCGTGCCTAAAAGCCAGTTGTTTTGGTTAATATTTGGTCAAATCCAAATATTACCATCACATAATGAACTTCTAAAATTCAAGAAAAATATCTGAAGTTTTATTTTAAAAATGAAAGTATTATCTTTTGAAAACATTTAGTAGTGATAGTTTAATTGTAAATGTCAGCTAGTTAATGGCAGGAGGATTACTATGAGTTCAAGGCCAGCAAGAGGTATATACTGAGTGCAAAAGTCAAACTGAACTGCATAACAAGACTCAAAAGAAAAGTTTTTTTTTTTAATGGACAAAGAAAGGGTTTTTTATCCACTTTATTTCAAAGAGAAAAAATAAAACAAAATTTCAAAACATATCAGGAGACAACAGTGGTACATATATTGCACATTACCATCCCCAAAACAGTCACCCAGAGCACAAGATATCTTCATTCAATTGTCCAAGCAATACCAGCACAAATCTTTCTCTTCAATGAACTCAAAGAAATCAGTAATATAACTATCTTAACTATATTTTGTATACATATATACACACATCTATACATACTTTCTTTCAGCTTCTTACACTGCTGAGACAATACGATATGTACATATTCATGTCTGATTTATTTCGCTTATGAGTATAGTCTCAAGTTGCATCCATTTACCTAAAAAGTTTCATGTTTGTCCTTTATGGCTGAGTAGTACTCTATCATATAAAAGTACCACATCTTTTTTATTTATTCCTCAGTCAATGGGTATTTAAGTTGTTTCCAAGATCTAGCTATTACAAATTATGTTGCTATAAACATGGATGCACATATATCTCTGTGGTATGATGTTTTTAATTCTTCTGGGAAGATACCAAGAAGAACATCTGGGTCAAGTGGGACCTCCAATGCTAGTTTTTTGAGAAATTGCCACACTGGTTTCCACAAGGAATACACCAGTCTATACTCCCACCAACAGTACAGAAGGGTTCCTTCTTCTCCACAGCCCCTCCAGCATTTGCTATTGCTTGATTTTTTGATAATAGCCATTCTTTCTTGGGTGAGTGTTGTTTTAATTTGCATCTCTCAAATGATCAATGATGTTGAACATTTTTTTATATATTTATTTGCTATTTGTATTTCTCCATCTGATTGTGGTGTTTTGTTTTGTTTTGTTTTGTTTTGTTTTGTTTTGTTTTAGTACTAGGGATCAAACTCATGACCTCACACTTGTCAGGCAGGCACTTATACCGCTGAGCCAAATCCCTGGCCCCTATATTTCTTTGTCTGAGAAGTATACATTCATCTCAGATGCCCATTTTTGGATTGGGTTATCAAATCAGGGAGGACTGATTTTTTTCAGTTATTTATATGATTTTAATAGTAATCCCTTATCTGAGGAACAGCTCACAAACATTTTCACTGACAATGTCGGTTGTCTCTTCACTATGCTGGTGGTTTGTCTTGCTGTGCAAAAGTTTTTTAGTAAGATGAGATTCTAGTTGTTGATTCTTTGTGATAGTTCCTATGCGATGAGAGTTTTATTCATGAAGTCTTTGCCTACACAAATGTCTTCAAGAGTTTTATCTATTCTATTTCATAGCAGATTTGTTTATCTTTTAGCATATAGATTTTTGGTCCATTCCAAATTTAGCTTAGTACATGGTGAAAGACATGGGTCTAACTTTAGTGTTCAGTATTGTGCAGAGCCAGTTTTTCCAGCACTGTTTATTAAAGAAGTGATATTTCTTCCAGTGAATGTGTTTAGCACTTTTATCAAAGATAGGGTGGTTTAGTGTGTCTAACGTTGTTTCTGCCCCTTGCAATTTATTCCATTGACCTTTGGGTTTTTTTTTTTTTTTTGCAAGTATCATGTTTGTTTTTGATTTTTTAGTTTGCTATCGAGGATTGAACTCATGACCTTAGCTTGCCAGGCAGGCATTTGTGCCAGTGAGCTAAACCCCCTGCCCATCATGCTGTTTTTATCACAGTGGATTTTCAGTATAATTTCAGGTCAGGGATTGTGATTCCCCCTGTCTTGTCTTTATTGTCTAGGATTTCCTTTGCTATTCTAGGACTCTTCTGGTTCCAGATGAATTTTAGGATTGTTTTATCTAATTCTATGAGATATGCTGTTGGACTTTTGATGGGGATTGCATTGAATGTAACAGTTTTGGAAGTATGGCTGCTTTCACTATATTGATTTTTCCTACCTAAAAGCATGGGATATCTCTCCATTTTCCTTTTTTTTTTTAATTTTATTTTGAAGGTAGTAGAAATACAGCAGAACAAGACAGAACAAAGCCAATTGAGACAGTGCAGAGAATTTGGCACAGAACTTCACAGCAGGTTACCAGGATAACAGTAATAGGTACCATAGTATATCTCATCTTCACAGTAGTTGTCTAGTCAATTAGGACCATTAGCAAAATCAAACCAAAAACAGAACATTATAAAATCAATGGAAAGAGAATAATGAAAAGAGTGAAGCAATTAATCATAATGAATCAAAACTGAAAACAACACTTGCTCTCAAAGAGAAAATAGAGGAGGCTCCCCCCCACATTTGCTATATTGCAAACAATCATCCTGCCAAGAGAGGCTCAGACCTCTGTCTCTAGTTGCTAATGGTTGGCGGGGTGGGGGTTGGATTCCAAGCCCGCACACTGGTAGGCTCACAAGAAATACTACTGGGCCTGCTCCTGGCTGAAGCCTGAGGAAACCGCTCACCAAGAGGGTGGGCAAATGGCTTCTTTGTGCAGCCTCCTGGGTTCCAGCATGGCTGTGGCAGGATCTCAAGGGCCGCTCTCTGATTCTCCTCCTGGCTCACACCACAGGAAGGCACTCACCAAAAGGGCAGGTGAATGGCTTCTTTGTGCAACCTCCTGGGTTCCCTCTCCATTTTCTAATATCTTTTTTAATATCCTTCTTCAGAGTACTATAGTTTTCAATGCAGAGGTCTTTTACATCCTTCATTAGATTGATTCCTAGATATTTCATTGTTTTTTGATGCTATTGTGAAAGGTGTTCGTTCCCTTTTTTCTTTCTCAGTGAGTTTGTTATTCATGTACAGGAATGTTACTGGTTTGGGAGTGTTGAGTTTGTATCCAGCTTCACGATTGAACTCAGTTATTAAATCTAGAACTCTTTTGTTGGAGTTTTTGGGGTCTTCATGTCATATCATCTGCAAATAACAATAGTTTAATTTCTTCCTTTCCTATCCTTATTCCTTTTATTTCTTTCTCTTGTCTAATTGTTCTAGCTAAAGTTTTCAGGACAATGCCGAATAAGAGTGGAGACAGCGAACATTATTGCCTTGTTCTTGATTTTAGAGAGATAGATTTCAATTTCTGTCCATTTAACATGATGTTGACTAATGGTTTGTCATAGGTAGCTTTTATCAGATCAAGATAAAGACCATCTATTCCAATTATCTGTAGAGTTTTTATCATAAATGGCTGCTGGACTTCATCAAAAGCTTTCTTTGCATCTATTAATATACTCATGAGCCAGGGATTTGGCTCAGTGGTGTAAGTGCCTGCCTGGCAAGCGCAAGGTCATGAGTTCAATCCCCGGTACCAAGAAAGAAAAAAAAAAAAAAGATACTCATATGATTTTTGTCTTTGCTTCTGTTAATATAGTGTATTTCATTTATTGATTTATACATGTTGAACCATCCCTGCATCCTTGGGATGAATCCCACTTGATCATGATGTATAATCTTGATTTGCTGCATTCTGTTTGCTAGTATCTTATTAAGGATTTTTGCATCTATGTTCGTTGGGGATATTGGCTTGTAATTCTCTTTCTTAGTTGGGTCTTTCTCTGGTTTTGGTTTCAGGGTAATGCTTGCTTCCAGGAATGAATTTGGAAGTATTGTTTTCCTATCAATTTCATTAAAGTGCTTGAGAAGTAGTAGTGTTAGGTCTGCTCTAAATTTCTTGTAGCAGTGAATCTGTGAGGGCCTGGGTTGTTCTTCATTGATAGGTTTTTAATTACATCTTCAATTTCATTTATTTATATTGAATTATTTAGGATTTTCGTATCTTCTTGATTCATCTTTGGTAATTCATATGTATCTAGGAATCTGTCCATTTCTTCTGTATTTTCATCTTATTAGAATACAAGTTTTCAAAGTTGGTATAGATAATTTTCTGGATTTCTGCAGGGTCTGTTGTGACTTTCCCCTTTTCATTCCTAATTGCATAGATTTGAGTCTTTTCTTTCTTTCTTTCTTTTTTTTTTTTTTTTTTTTTGGTACTGGGGATCAAACTCATGACCTTGTGTTTGCCTGGCGGGCGCTTAAGCCACTGAGCTAAATCCCCAGCCTTCTTTCTTTTTTTTTTTTATCAGCTCAGCTAAGGGTTTATCAATTTTATTTAATATTTCAAAGAACCAACTCTTTGATTCATTGATTCTTGGTTTGTTTGGGTTTTTTTTAGTCTCCAATGCATTAATTTCTTCTCTGATCTTTATAATTTCTTCCTCATACAAGCTTTTGGCTTAGCCTGCTCTTCTTTTTCTAGAAGTTTGAGGTTCACCATTAAGTTCTTTATATGTGCTTGCTGTGTTTTCCTGATATGGGCATTTATTGCTATAAATTTCCCTCTTAGGACTGCTTTCATTATGTTCCATAGGTTACAGTATGCTGTATTGTCATTATCATTTATCTGTAAAAACTGTCTAATTTCTTCTTTAATTTTATCTATGAACCATTGGTTGTTTAGGATGGTGCTATTTTAATTTCCACATGTTAATGAAGTTCTTGTGGTTTCTTTTAACATGTATTTCCAATTTCATTGCACTATAGTCTGATAGTATGCATGGGATAATTTCAATCCCTTTGCATTTACTTAAGCATGTTCTATGAGCCAGTATGTTATTTTGGAGAACATCCCATGTGCAGCTGAGAAGAATGTGCATCCTGATGTTGTAGGGTGTAACACTCTATAGATAACTACTACTTTCATTTGTTCAAAAGTTTGGTTCAGTTCTAATATTTCATTATTCTTTTTTTTGTCTAGATCTGCCTTTTTGTGACAGTGGGGTATTGAGGTTTCCCAATACAATTGTATTAGGGCTTATTTGATTTTCCGTATCCATTCATAACTGTTTTATCTAGTTGGGTGCACTGGTATTTGTTGCATATATATTTTTTACCTCTTCCTCTTAGATTGTTCCCTTTATGAGGATGTAGTGACTTTCTTTATCTCTCTTAATCAGTCTTGGCTTAAAATTCACTTTGCCTGCAAATAGAATAGCTACACTTGCTTTTTTCTGGGTTCCTGTTGCATGGAGTATTATTTTCCACCCTTTCACTTTCAGTCTATGAATTTCTTTTTTAATAAATGTGTTTCTTGTATGCAGTCTGTTGTTGGATCTTGCTTGTTGATCCATTCTATCAGTCTATGTCTCTTGATTGGTGAATAGAGACTGTTAACATTGATGATTATAACTGATATGTATTGATTTAACCTTGTCATGTTATTTTCTTTGTGTTGGTCCCCCCCCTCAGTTTTTTTTCATTTCTTCTAATTATTTGCCTTTCCTGTGGATTGCTTCTGTTGGGATCAATGGAGCTGTAGTTATTATCTCGTTCCAGAATGTCCTTCAGAACATTTTGCAGTGCTGGTTTGGTAGTCATAAATTCCTTCAGATGTTCTTTGTCATGGAAGTATCTTATTTCTCCATCAATTTTGAAAGATAGTTTTTCAGGATACATCAATCTGGGTTGAAAGTTGTTTTCCTTTAGAACTTGGAGTATTTCAAGCTCTCCTTGATTTGAGAGTTTGTGCTGAGAAGCCAGCTGTGATTCTGATGGGTTTTCCTTTATGGGTGATTTGTTTCTTTTCTCTAACAGCTTTTAAGATTCTATTCTTGTGTTGAATTTCTGGAATCTTGACTATGATATGCCTGGATGTAGATTTTTTTTGATCATTGCTAATTGGAATTCTATATGCCTCATTTATTTGTATATCAAATTCTTTTTCTCTCCCAGGAAAATTTTCTGGGAGAAAATTTGCTGGATTGATTTCTCATGGTCACTTGCTAGTTTTGAGAAATCTTTCTTTTCATGGACACTAACTGCAAACCTGTCTTTAGTATCTGAGTTCCTGTCCTCACATTGTCCTAATCTGCTTTGAATACTTCCAAAGGAGTTTTAGTCTCCTGGATATCTGCTTGAATCTGCTTTATGGATTCCATTTCTTTTCTATACTGAGCTTCCATAATTTGCTTAAATTCATCTCTCTCTCTCTCTTTTTTTGTCTGTGTCTTCCTTTAACATCACTAATCATGGTGTGTATTTTGGTAATCTCTATAGTTATCTGAGAGATTATCTCAAATTTCATTTTTTCCAGAGTCTCATGCAATTTCTTTATTGTTTCCACTTCAGATAGACCTGGTTGGAGGGCTTTCAAATTGTCACACCTCATTACTCCCTGGATTTGCCCTTGCTGAACTTGATGTCTGGGGTTGCATTTCGTTTAAGTGTGTTCTTATTTTTTCTTTCTTTTTTTAGTTTAATTCCTGGGGCAATGCTTGTAAATTGATTATAGTGGGTTGCTTTATTGCTATTATTTAGGGTCCCTAGATGATGACTACTTCTTTTAGTCATCTAAACCCAGGTATAACTGGTTTTTAGGTTTTAGTGTTGGAAGATCTCACCTCTTCAGTTTGTTGGAGATGAAAAGTTGTTGCTTGTTTGGCCCAATTCTTAGTTCTTTGGCACTGTGCCACAGTATTTTATGTAACTCTTAGTCAATCTCAGTCATGGCATATTAGGACTTACAGCAGTTTAGAACAATTATATCAACTCTGGCTATAGTGGTGCCAATAGCATCAAAGACATCTTATCAAATGAGCTAACCCTTAATTTGCCACTTTTAACCATAGGAACTAGATTTGTGGCTGTATAAGAAAATCTAAAACAAACCAGAAAATTATATGCAGTGTACAAGTCAATTTTGCCTTCAGGGGTTAGAATTTAAAAGGGATTAAGGAGAAAATAGAAAAAGAAGAACAAGAGATTAGAAGTAAGGTTGGAGGACAAAAGAGGATCACACCAACTTTGGGAATTTGGTGCAGAAGGAAAAGAGAAATGGAAGAGATAAAAGGAAGAACAGAACAAAACACAACCACAAAGAGTGTTTTATACTCATACAAAAACAAAATCAAACAATGAGGGAGAAAGAAGAAAAAAAGTAATGAAAGTTCTCTCTGGTTTCACTAGTAGCAACCTGTGCAGAGTCCATGGAGTCCCAGTTTGTGCAGATCTCTCCCAGCAAGCCAGCAGTAGCTTTTAGTCAGGGTAGTGGATAATCTTAACAAGCCCCAAGACCAGACTCACCACTGTCCAAGCACTTTCTGCAAGTCTAAGCCTAGCTGGGATCTGCTAGATGGAGCCAGAAGCAGTTCTGGATTATGAGCTCAGCTGGCCCATCTCCAAAGTGGCTCCTAGTCAATTGCTGTCTCCTACAAGAAGACTAAGTGCTCTGCACTCACCACCAGCTGGTGCAGTCCCTCACACCAACTGCTCCTCTCCACTGCTGTGTTTCTCTTCAGAAGCCTCCAGGATTGCCAGCAATCACCATCACTCTGGGTCTGCAGGTTAGAACCACTCTTCTTGTGCAGTGAGTCCCATCTCAAGGAGAAGGTGCCACCAGCTACCTTCTTCTTGGAGTTTCTCTCCACTCTCTTCATGGGCCTTAATTTGCACTTCAGATTCTTCCTGGGTCCAGTGGACCCACTTCCCTCCTTCTTGTCTTCCTCACAATATTTCAGTGTCTGGATGGCAACTCTCATAGAGGTTACTGTCTCTGCTGCTTACTGCTCAGCCATCTTGGACTGCCCTTTTTTGTCTTCTTTGAGACAGGGTCTTGCTCTGCAGTTCAGACTGACCTTGAGCTCACTTCATAGCTTAGACTGGTTTCAAACTTGCAATGATCCCCCTGCATCAACCTCCCATTAATTTTAACACTGTGCTTTAAGTACAAAGATAACTATTAAGAAGCTCTAAAAGGCAAAATATATATGAAGAGAGTATGAAAGTTAACAGAAGTATAAAAGGGAATACATTAGCTAGGTAACTTTAGGAAAGCCATTATGCTCTTCTGAGTCAATAAATGTTTATGAAAATTTAAATAATTTTAACTTTAGACAGACTATTATTTTCTTTTGTGTCAATAAGTGTTTATAAAAATTTGGAAGTCAAAATGGCTGACCAACGAGCAACAAAATACAAAGCCCCCCAGGAGAAACAACTCATATGCCAGAACAAAACACCCTGGAGAGAGCCAGACAGAGGGAGATGGATCCTCTAGACACAGGAAGAAATTAAAACATAAAAAATCTTATCAAATATGATGGGACTACAACTGGAACAGCTAAAAATTATGGGACACAGTGTTTTCACAGCAACCTGCCAAGTTTGCACCAGCCTGAATTTGCACCAGCTTGAATCCACACTGGCCAGCAGAGCCACCCAAAATCGTTCCCGCCACCAGTCACAGGAAGCACAGCAGCACTGAAGTCAGGGGTTGATGAAACCAACAGAGAGCGGAGCCGGCAAAGGGACTTTCATTAATCCACAGTCAGTGCTGGGAATGAGACCCCTCACACACAGGAAGGGTGCAACCAAATGGGCGACATGTTGGAATCAGGCAAGAGGACCCTGAACTGGGAGTGACAGTAACTTCAGTTGGTTGCTCCCTCCCCAGAGCAGGTTCATGGGATTTGCTTGGACTAGGCCACGCCCCTGGCTGGGACCCAATGAGCCATCTCAAATTGATTCCCTGAGCCTAGCAAGCACTAACCAGGTGAAGGCCCCTGAAGTTTGGCTGGCCCAGTGGGGAGGGGCAGGCATATGCAGCTGCTGCTTACACCTCAGTGACAAGAGCAGTCAGGAGAGGGTAGAGGTCCCTTGCCAGTGTGCTTCGGAGGAAACATGGCCAACAGAGAAGGGAGCTGGGACCTGCACTGTAACCTGTGTGGAGGAAGCCAGGACCATGACAGAAGAGAGAGGCAGGAGGAGGCCCCCAGCCCAGAACCCTGAGAGCCCTGGTCCAGGAGAGGGAAAAACAAGGAAGACTGAGGGCAGCAAACATGCAACATCAGACATGGCTTCAATGGACATTAAAAGATATCTTTGGGACCTTGTAGATGAGCTCAAAACTGAAATATTAAATCAGGTAAAGCAAGATATGAGTAGAGTAATAAAAGAAATGCTAAGTATCTCTCAGGATGACATAGACAGAAGAAGGGAGGAACACAAAAAAAGAGAAGCATTCGATAAAGATTATAAAGAAAATATAGAATACATGAAGCAGATTCAAAGAGATTACCAGCAAATTAAAAACTTCATTGAAAGCTGGCAAAACTCCTTAAAAGAAACTAAGGATAGACTATCAAAACTGGAAGACAAGTTTGCAATGTGTCATCATGAAAGGAAAGATCTTTTAAAAATAACAAGGAAACAGACAGTAACAATACAAAGGCTAGAAGATGACAAGAGAATCTACAATTTAAGAAAAAGAAATGTGAATGAAGAAGCAGGAGTACAAACAGGAGAGTTACAAAGGCTGTTCACGGATATAATTAAGGAAAACTTCCCAAGCATGGGAAAAGAAAATGACATTTGATTATGTGAGGCATACTGAACTCCAGCCACCTACAACCAAAACAGAGCTACACCCAGAAATATAAAAATCAAGATACCAGAAATTCAATATAAAAACAGAATATTAAAAGCCATCAGAGAAAAGAAACAGATTACCTATAAGGGTAAGCCCATCAGAATCACAGCTGACTTCTTGACACAGACCATCAAATCAAAAAGAGCTTGGAGCAAAGTATTCCAAGCCCTGAAAGAAAAATAACCTCCAGCCCAGATTGATGTATCCTGCAAAACTGCTTCCTGCAAAGATACTCCCATGACAAAGAGGAACTGGGGGAGTTTGTGACCACCAATCCAACCCTACAGAGAATACTGAAGGACATTCTAGAGAGAGAGGAAAAAAAATACCGGGCTTTTAGGAACAGTGGCAGAAAAGCCTCAATGAGTGGGCCAGGCATTAGAATGAAGGAGAAAAGTAGACAAACAGGCAGAAAAATAGTATAGCAGAAATGAGGCAGAGAAGGATAACTAGAATCTCTAACATAGATGGCCTTGATACACTATATTGTTAATAGTGCACCAGGATTTAAAATCCACATTACTCACACTACTCTGCTTAGATGTATTATATTCTGTTCCAGCCATTCTACCTGTACTAGATTTAAGGGCACAGATAGTAATCCCTAAAATAACAGGAGATAGTATGGTAATCATCCTTAATTTCCTATTAACTTAATCTAAAGCTCTATAAAACCTACATTTTACCATGACTGATTGTAATCAAATCTGGTTTGTTGGATCACTGTTTTGTATTGATAGATTTTATTCAAAGCTGTTATGATTGATAGTATCAAGTCTGAGAGTATAGGCAACCACACTGAAGATGACAAGATTCACTAGAATATCCACTCTGGTTTGATTATTACCTGCCTTTGAAGTTTTACTAATTTTTTTTTTAATTGGTACCAGGGATCGAACTCACGACCATGCACTTGCAAGGCAGGCACTTATGCCACTGAGCTAAATCCCCAGCCCCTTGAAGTTTTATACTGTCTGCAGTGTTTTATTTTTACTAATATTAGTATGTACTGCTATATTCAATTATACTGCTATATTCAATTATGCCTGATGATATAGATAATTCTATTCAAGATAAGAAACAACACAGTAATCATTGTAGATCACCTTGTACTGTGGTTTTATATGACTTTTTGGTTTCATGTTTTTATAGGAATTTGTTTTGTTTTGTCTTGCTATGTTTTGTTTTTCCCTCTAATACAGAAAGGATAGGGATACATGTAGAGATTCATGCATATGTAGCTGTTTACACTCTCACCGTTTGAACACCTACTTTGTATGCTTTAATTTTGTAACTTGAACAACTATTTCTAGGAGGACAATATGTAATTTATCAACTAGTGCTTTCTTATTTTTTATCTTTTTTTAAAAATTCTTGTATTATCTCTACCCTTTACATGTTTTTGTTTCTCTTTAAATAAAAAAAAATTTTTAAAAAGAAAAATTAGAAAATGTAACAACAGTAAAAAAAATTTCAATAATGATATTAAACAAGATAAACCATATTTTAATTGTTCTTGCTTAACAAATACACATTTATACTTTAACTGATAGAAGCTCAATGAATATAGAACCTAAGAAAGTTTCACTCCATACTACATCTAGTGGTTCTCTAGATACTGAAAATAATCTGAGAAACATGCCTTGTCATATGACTGATGTTGTCACCCAGATGAATGTGAGTAGTCTATGCTGTTATGCAACAATGCATCTAGCACAAGGTCAGAAAACAGTTCAAATGACATTAAAGGAAGCACTAGTAACAGCTTTCCCCAAAGCCAAAGTCTCACAGTGCGTTTTGTTTTTTATTTGTTTTAATATTTTTAAATTTTATTTAAAGAGGAAAAAAAGTAAAACAGAAAAAAACGCAAAAATAATACAGAATTTCAAATAAAAAAATAAACAGTAAAAAATCATTAGTTGATAAATTACATATTGTCTTCTTAGATATAGTTGTTCAAGTTACAAAATTAAAGCATACAAGGTAGACATTCAAACAGTGAGGCTGAAAATAGTTCTGTTCAACAATCCAACAAAAATTTAGCAACATGGTTATCAATCCTACACACTTAAACATACATGCAGTTATATCCTTTAGCGTGCTTTCTTTTCCTCCTTTTGCTTTTCAAGTCCATTATTTGTTTAGTTATATCATGTTTCAGCTTGCTCAGTACCTTACTTATCTGTTTTGTTGCTATTTACTGTTTATTTTTTATTTATTTTAATTTTTTATTATTTTGAAGGTAGCAAAATACAACAGAACAAGATGGAACAAAGCCAACTGAGACAGTGCAGTGAAACTGGTACAGAAACCCTCAACAGGTTATTGGCATAACAGTAATAGGTACCATAGTATATCCCGTTATCTTCACAACAGTTGTGCTTTCAATCAGATATAGCCAAATCAAAGGAAATACAGGATATTCTAGAATTTATCAAAACAGAACATTGAATAGAGCAATACCATTAATCAGAACAAAGCAAAACAGTGATAATATTTGCCTTTAAAGAAACGGTAGAAGGAAATCCCCCCTATTTACAACATTGCATTTGGTCAGCCTCTCAAGTGATGTCTAGATCTCTGGCTCTCACTTGCTAACGGCGGGGAGGGGGGTGTTGATTCTCAGCTTGTGCGCCTGTAGGATCATGAGAGCTGCTGAGTGATTCTTCTCTTGCCTCATGCCAGGGGTGCTTACCAAGAGGGCAGGCAAATTGCCTTTCTGTGCTGCACCCTGAGTCCTTCCACGGTCGGAGCTCTGGGGCTGCTGGTTCTCCTCCCAGCTCAGGCCAGGGGCCCCTACTGAGAGGGCGGGCAGACAGCCTTTGTGTGCTGCGCCTTGAATCCCTCCATAGTCAGAGCTCTGGGGCTGCTCTTTCTCTCATAGTGCATTTTGGAAAAATACCTAGGTCAATGACATGCCATAGTTTGACCTTAAAATACTTATTAAATATGGTTTTTCTGTATTTTCTAGAAAGATTTCTATATAAAATAAGCATATTTATCTGCTACCATCTATCCTGTCCATCCAGCTAATTCCCCATTTGCAGTAATTGAGGCTCTCAAACCTGCCCTAGTTCTTCCCAGTCTCTTCTAGGGGTTCATTCCCAGACTGTGTCCTGGGCTTCACCCTAAGATCCAACTTGTAATATATCCAGCTGAGCAGCACAACTTTACCTCTTGTACTCTCCCTGCTGGACCCTGATCAGACAATGGGCTTCTCTAAAGACTCATCTTCCTGGAACACACCTAAGTTTTTCATTATTTCTACATATGAAATAATGGAAAACTTATTATCACCAGCAGCAGCCAATTTTCTATAATTAATATTATTATTATTAATAATGTGACCTTCATTATTTCCATGCAAGCCCCTTTATCTTTCCTTCTACCCAAACCTTTCTGCATTACCATTAGGGCAGTCCTCTCTCAAGGGCAGCAGCACTACTCAATGTTATAGAATGCATTCTCCTAGCAAGTGTGATAAAAATATACAATACTTAAATTTTTAAAAATCATTATAAGACATATCATAATTAATCTCCCTCAAAACACTTCCCCTTACTTCAAATATATCCCACTGTTCTGAGTTCTTTTTTATTTTTTAAATCCATTTTATTCATAGACAAAAAGAAAGAAAAAAAAAAGAAAAAACTACAACAAAATTTTAAAGTATGTCAATCAGGGGATAATAATAGTACATACATTGTGCATTGTCATCCCCAAATCATTTGCCCAGAGCACAAGATATCTGCCTTCAATTGTCTGAATAATACCAGTACAAATATTTCTTTTCAGCGAACTCAGAGAAATCAGTAGTATAACTGTCTTAACTATGTTTATATACATATACATACACATATACATGTTTTTTCTTTCAGTTTGTCAAAATAATTAAACAATACAATGTTTACATGTGTGTCTTATTTATTTCACTAACGAGTATGTTTTTAAAAAGTGTCCAGTTTGTCCTTCTTTATAGCTGAGTAGTGCTCCATTGTATAAAAATACCACTTCTGGGCGAGAATGTAGCTCAGCAGCATAAGCACCTGCCTGGCAAATGCAAGGTCATGAGTTCAATCCTCAGTACCAAAAACAAACAAAAAAACTCCACTTCTTTTTTACCCATCCCTCAGTCTATGGGCATTTAGGTTGTTTCTGAGATCTAGCTATTATGAATATGGGTGCACATATATCATTGTGGTATGATGTTTTTAATTCTTTTGGGAAGATACCCAGAAGGGTAATAGCTGGGTTGAATTAAACCTCCAATCCTAACTTCTTGAGGAATCTCCACACTGATTTCCACATAGTTGCACCATTCTTCATTCCCACCAACAGTGGAGAAGGGTTCCTTTTTCTTTACAGCCCCTCCAGCATTGGTCATTGCTTGATCTCTTATTAATAGCTGTTCTTTCCAGGGTGAGGTGAAATCTCAGTGTTGTTTTAATTTGCATCTCTCAAATGACCAGTGATGTTGAACATTTTTTCACATATTTATTTGCCATTTGTATGTCTTCATCCAAGAAGTGTGTATTCATCTCAGATGCCCATTTTTTGGATTGGGTCTTTAAATTAGGGAGGACGATTTTTTTGAGCTCTTTATATATTCTTAATAGTAATCTTTTGTCTGAGGTACAACTGACAAACATTTTCTCTCATGTTGTGGGTTGTCTGTTCACTCTGTTGGTGGTTTCTCTTGCTGCGCAAAAGATTTTCAGTATGGTGAGATCCAAGTTCTTGATTCTTTGCAATAATTCCTGTGCAATCTGGGTTTTGTTCATAAAGTCTTTGCTTACAACAATGTCTTCAAGAGTTTTACTTACTCAATCTTCCAACAGATTTAATTTTTCTGTTGTAATATTAAGATCTTTGATCCATCCTGATTTTAACTTGGTATATGGTGAAAAATACTGGTCCAGTTTTAATCTTCAGCATGATTAGAGCCAGTTTTTCAAGCACCATTTATTAAAGAGGCTGTCTTTCTTCAGTGAATGTGTTTGGCAACTTTGTCAAAGATAAGGTGGCTTCATGTTTCTGCCACTTCTAATCTATTCCACTGATCTTTGGGTCTGTTTTTTGTTTTGTTTTTGGCAGTACCATACTATTTTTTATCACAGTAGCTTTATAGTATAACTTCAGATCAGGGACTGTGATGTCCCCTGTCTTGTCTTTGTTGCCCAGGATTGCCTTCACTATTCTAGGTCTCTTCTGGTTCCAGACGAGTTTTAGGATTGTTATCTCTAATTCTGTGAAATACGCTATTGGAATTTTTATTGGAACTGCATTTTTTTCTAGTTCTCAATGCTTGTTTTTTCTTTTTGGTTTGTTTGGGGTTTTTTTTTTTTTTTGAGATGAGGTTGTTTTTGTTTTTGTTTTTGTCTTTTTGAGACAGGGTTTCCCTTTGCAGTTCAGGCTCTCCTTGAACTTATTTTATAGCCCATGCTGACTTTGAACTCATGCAATCCTCCTGCCTCAGCCTCCCAAGTGATTACAGATGTACAGCACAACAGCTGCCCTGAGATAGAAACTTGTCATGTAGTTCAAACTGGCCTTGAACTCACTCTGTAGCCTAGGTTGGCCTCAAACTTGCTGTGACTCAGCCTCCAGGGTGTGGTTCTTACAGCTTTTGAAGAAGTTCTGGGAGTCCTCTTTCGTGAATGTTTTTAGGAAGTGTAATTTAAAAATAAATAAGTAAATGCTGCTGCCTAGAGTCATCCAATGGAAAGCCAGGATCATAAAACATTACATTGTCAATCCATATATCTTAATCACCAGATGTAGCACTACTTTCCCAAAGTCAAAATGGCTCTTTCCCAAAGTCAAAATGACCATGAAAGTCAAACATTTTTAATCAATTCAGAATATGGAGGCACCTAAAAGGCACCTAAACAGATTCATGAAAGAGAACTTCCAGAACTGCTTCAGAAAGTGGCGAGAGCTGGATATGGTGGTGCATGTCTGTAATCCCAGCATTTAAGAGGCTGAGGTGTTGGAGACCACTACAAAGCAGCTCTGAGCAGGATTTAAATTTAACTAATTGGCTTTCTATGTTTATCTGTGAGTCAGTCCTAGGCCTCGGCCTCTTGCCTAGTGATGGGAGCTGATTCATAGTAAGTAAACCTCTATGAATCACTGGTCCTGGCTGAGGCCTGTAGTGGCCTGTGAGGCCAGAGATACCTCAAAGGGCAAGATAAGGCCACAGCTGAAGACACCTTGGCTCCAACACTAATTAAGTAAGTAGACACTGCAGCTGAAGGAATTTCACTCTTGCAGTCACACTCCTACCATAAGTGTCATCCTGGAGATAAAACAGTTCTCCAGTAATTTACTACTTGGAGAAGTCTTTGAAGTGACTCCCAAGGTCCTGTTCATTGCCTGCACTTTCCTCAGTTTACCCACCCCTTGTTTTTGGAACTAATAAAGTGGGCGGTCCAGAGAAGTCTTTATCTTAGCCCTCGAAGTCTCGAGCTCAGCTAAAGGGTTTTGACCCTCCTGGAGCCCTAAAATAACACTTGTCTCATTTTATTTAAACCTCTACCATATACTCATTTGGGAGATCGGGGATCTAGATCAGGACCCGATACTGAGGAAGCAGAATTGCTGTGAATTTGAAGCCAGCCTGGGCCCCCTAGTAAGTTCAAGTCCAGCCTGAACTACATAAAAATAAAACAGAAAAACAGAAAAAAAAATAAAAATAAAAACAGGGCCAAAGATTTAGCTCAGAGGCTCAAGTGCTTGCCTGGTAAGTGCAAAGTCATGAGTTTGATCCATGGTACCAAAAATAAAAAATAAAAACTGTGGCAAGAATGATGGGATACATGTGTGAAGTGAGAGAAGGTATTTTGAGGGGGATTAATGACAATTTGTCTTCTACTGTAATAAATTTTAAAATGTTAATATTCATATTTTTTGTTCACACTATATATACTAATCATGTATTCTCTTGCTTTCTCTCATTTATTTCCTAGAGAACAAGTATGAAATCCCCTTTCCCTGTGTCTAAGGTTTCTCCTACAGAGAAGGAGACTTGTTTTTCAGTTCAAGGGTCTACTGGCATAAATAAGGTTATTCCAAGAAGGGAACATTAACTTTTATCATAAAACAGTCCGATGAGATTAAACATATTTTGTCACATTCTCTGTGTTAGCTGCATTAGCATAATGGTGAAGATTCCTGGTTTTTGCGTGCATCCCTGTGGAAAACTTCTTGTACATGTTTAGGAATGGACTTTGGAATGTTTAACTTCATCCAGAGCTTTACTATGTCTTAGTCATGCTGTCATTTAATTTCATTGAGCCTCAGCTCTTCCATCTGGATATGGAATGAACACAAGATCTTACTACCCTAGATGTCTGGTTATAAGGATTATCGACAAAGCATAGTTTTCCATTTTTTCTGCCATTGTGTTCCCCTCCTCCCTCTGCTTATCCTCTCCAGAAATTCAGCGACCACAGATTTCCTGAGTCTTACAGCAATGACACATCTCACACCAACTTTCTCCTCCTGCGGTGGATGAGCCTGGCCATGACTGGACACAGACCAGCACACTCCATCTGGGTGTCATTCGTCCCTCCTCACCTCCCTCCCTAGGCTGCCAACAACCCATTACTTTTGCTGTGACCAGCACACTCCAAAAACAGCACTTAGACGTTTTGCTTAGTTGCATCACCAGGTGGCGCTCACTGCAATTCCTTCCAGGTTGTGAAATCCTGCGGTAAAGTCTTGCCTCATTAACCGCATCCGAGCGTACGGGTGTTTTCCTCACAAGCCTTTCCCGGAGTGGATGGGTGGAGGACACTGATTTTTCTCTCTTGCCTGGCACAGTACACCAGTTGCCATCTAAAAGGCGTCTGCCTTTTCCCTGATCCTTTGGTGGAGAGCAGGCATTTTTTTAGGGCTACTTGTTTGTTTCTTTGTTTTTGATCTGTGCTTGTTGATGTTTCCAGTTGGCAGGCTTCTCAATATTGAGGCAAAAAGGAAACCCAGGGTCAGAGGTGGTGGCACACACCTGAAATTCCAGTACTAGGGGAGGCTGAAGGCAGAAGGATCACAAGTTTGACCCCAGCCTAGCTAATTTAATGATTCAAGAGCCCTTCGTCTTGAATTAAAATATAAAATTATCTAGGGGCATAGCTCAGTGCATAGGCTCTAGGTTTAATCCCCAGTACTGGGGGAAAAAAAAATTTTTTTTAAAGTAAACCCAGGGAGCCTACTCAGGTGCCAGTCCTTGGATCCTGAAGTACTTAGCCATTTTGCTTCCTTCTCTCTACATTTCAGTTTTCTCATGCCCAAGATTTTTAGTTGTAATTAGTGACAGCAACATGGAAAAGTATTGTCTACTCCATTTTCCCTGGAGTGTGACTCTCTCGGACTTGTATTTAGAAAGAGCTTGTTGTAGAGAACATGGTTTTGATGAGAAAGGAGGATAGGTGGCAAAAGATCATTTAGGAAGTCACTGAATTTGTCCATGAGAAGAGATGAAGATTTGGACATGACTAATACCACTGGGGCACAGAGAAGTAGAATGGAGGACAAAAAAGAAAAACATAATAAAGATATAAAAGACCAAGGAAAATAAATCTTGTATATTTCTATGGATGGAGAAAGGGATAATCTGCTTGCTGCTATGATAAAGGGTCATGGCAAACAATCCTACAACAGAAGACAGGTTAACAAGAGAAAAGCATCCATTGTTTACTTTATTTATTTGTTTTCAAACTGGGAATCAAACCTAGGCCTCATGTGAGGTAAGCATGTACTCTACCACTGAGTTATACCCCTAGACACCATTATGTATTTATTAATGTGTATAAGTATGGGAGTCATACAAAATATAATATTCAAAGGCAGGGATCTACGGTTGAACTTCTCTTCTTCATAGGGGAGAGGGAAGTGGAACCCCTTAGAAATTTTTGAAGGGTGGCAAGTGATTTCTAGAAGAAACAAATGCACCATGAAAATACACAATAGCCTGGGACAGAGTTCCTCTGGGCTCTAGGTGTTGTGTTTGGTCTTTAGCCTCCTCCTCTGTAATATGTTTTTAGTTTTTCATCATAAAATTTTAGTAAAAACATTGAAGACAATTGCATTCCTCTTTGGTGGATCTGGTCTCTGCATACATAAAAAGACTTCAGGGAAACTTGCCCTGAGCTTTGGAAGACAAGGAAAATCAGAAACAGAAGGTAGGGGAAGGTCAGTGAGACCTTCATTCTGAGACTCTTTCCAGCTCAGCATGTCAAAGAGCCAGTCTTTGGGGTACTGTTTTCTCAGGCCAACATTCCTAACAAGTGTCTATAACAGGTGGTCGGCATGATCAACAGTAGAACAACTGTCTGAAGTCTAGTACTCTTCTCTGTCAGAAGTATATAAATTTACAATTTGCAATTTTCCAGTGTTTCAGATGTACGTATGGTCTCCTGAGCTTGGAAGTCTTTAATTTAAAGGAAAGGAACCTGTCCTTTTTAAGAATTAGAAGGGACACCCAGCTGGTGGTCATACCTGTAATCCCAGCACTCAGGATACTGAGGCTGGAGGAGTATGAATTAGAGGTCAACCTGAGCTGGGCTGGACTACATAGGGAAAACCTGTGTCATAAGACAGAGAGAGAGAGAGAGAGAGAGAGAGAGAGAGAGAGAGAGATTTCACTGCATGTTCAATCAAGTAAGATTTCCACCTGTTGTGTCCATAAGGTTAAACATAATTAGCAAGCACTGGAGGCAAATAGGACAGTATTTTGAAAAGTTCTGAAGATTCTCCAAGATTCTTAGGGTTTTAATATAGCTAAGCCTTTTTTTTTTTTCACAACTGTGTGCAAGGCAGGCGCTTATGCCACTGAGCTAAATCCTCAGCCCCAATATAGCTAAGTCTTATATAGGTCTAATGTAGCTAAGTCTTATGTAACTGTGGGGTTTGGGGAGGGAGCAGTGAATAGTGATTTTTTTTTTTTTTTTTTTTTTGGTACCAGGGATTGAACTCACAACCTTGCGCTTGCCAGGTTGCCAGGTAAGCATTTACACCACTGAGCTAAATCCCTGGCCCAAGAATAGTAATTTTTATTTTTTATTTTTTGTCTTTTTGAGACAGGGTCTCGCTATGCAATTGAGGCTGGCCTTGAGCTCACTTTGTAGCCCAGGCTGGTCTCGAACTCGCAACAATCCTCCTGCCTCAGCCTCCCAAATGCTGGGATTATAGGCGTGAGCTACCACGCCCGGCTGAATAGTAATTTTAAATGCTTGCTTTATCATGCTACTAAATAGTGATGGAGCTGAACATCATATGATAACTGAAAAACAACAATAAAGCAAAATGTCAAAGAAACTTTAAGAGATGGGTCTTAGATTTGTTGCCACTTCTTTTTCCTATTTTCTTTAACTCATGAATCATTAGAATTTGTTTGGCTATGAGTAACAGAAATCATGATGTACTGTGGTTTTAAGTATAAAAACATTTCTGTCTTACTTAATAAAAAGTCCCAAACTCACACTCCCTGTGTAAGTTTGGAAGTTCAACAATCTCATCCAGAAGCCAGGGACTTTCCATCCTTGACTCAGCATTTCCAGCAGCCTGATTTAGTTCCCCAACCTCCTGCGCCTCAGGGTTACACAATGGCTTTTATAGAAGCAAGCACCCAGCTCCCCCTTCTGAGACAGAAAGGAAGAGTGGGGAAAAATACTTTCTCCTCTGTGCCTCTGTCTAACCTAAGGAAGGAAATTCTCTCCTGGAAGCTCTGGACTATTTTTTTCTGGTTCCAGCCAGAATTGCTCCCTACTGCCTGTGTGTAGAGTGAACATCATTATTTGGTTAAAAAGATCATGGTATTTACCCTTACCTTAGACCAGGGGTTCTCATCAGAGACAGGAGTGTCTGGAAATGTGGAAGGATGCTGTGAATTATCTCAGGAAGGTGATAACAGCACCTAGGGGTTGATCTAACAATGTTAAGTGTCCTGAAATGCACAAACCACTTTAGCATTAAAAAAAAATGTATACTGACAGATACAGTGACTCCTGCCTCAGCCTCCCATGTAGCTGGGGTTACAGGTGTGTGGCATCAGGCCTGGGTCATTGATCTAATCTCTATTTCTATTACATCAACTTTTGTAGCTTCCACATTGAATGACAATATACAATATTTGTCCTTTTGTGCCTGGCATAAATAATGTCCCTTAAGGCAACTGATAATGAGAGATAGGCTATTTTTCAGTTAGGAAGAGTAGAAAAAACATTCCAGATTAAAAGGATGGACCTAACAAAGGTACCACCTTGTGAAATAGTACCATATGGTCATGGTCACAACAGCTCTGAATTCATAAAAGCATCCTAAATGTCTTATCAGTTTTTTCCACCGCCAGTTCTGTACCATCTCCAGTATCCCTTGAGTGCCAATACCAAAGGTGAGACTTTTGTTTGTTTTATTTTTTTCTCTGTCCTACAATAGATTATGTCCCCTCATATTCATATGTGGAAATCCTGTCAATCTGATGATATTAGAAGCAGGGCCTTTGGGAGATAATGAGGTAAAGAGAATATAGCATTCATGAATGAGATTTCTGCCCTTATAAATAGTCTCGAAGAGAGTTAGCTCATGCTTTTCCTGCCAAGTGAAGGTGTGAGAAGTCAGCACTATGGGAAGAGAGCCCTCAACAGAACCAGACACTGCTGGAAACTCAATCTCAGACTTCTAGTCTCCAGACCAGGGAGAAATAAGTTTTTGTTGTTTATAAGCTACCCAGTCTATAACACTTTGTTATAGCAGCCTGGATGAACCAGACACCTCCTTACTTAATATTTTATTAGGTGATTCCTAAATTAAAATAGTAGGAATTTAAATTATGGCTAAGAATAAGTAAATGAGTTATAGGCTAAGTACTAGACTGATGGGGGGAAAGTGGCCAATTTATCTAAATAAATATAACTCAATCATACATCCTATTTAATACAGTAATATGCAAGTAACTTTCTTTATACTTTGATATCTTATTTGAAATGGCAGGTTGAACATGTTTGGATAGTGATACTGAGACTAAGATACAACTAGCTCAACTGTTCAGTAAATACTTAAATAAGTCTCAAAAAAATTTTGGAATAATTTTTCTAGTGGTTAGATTTACACTACAAACCTTTCTCTATTTTCTGTAAGCTAGAGATTGTCCTACCATGGTATATCAATGTTCTAACCTTGATGAAGATTTCAGCTGATGACCACCAGAGGGCAACCACCACATAGCTCCACTACGAAGATGTGTTCTCTATAATTAGTTAAGAGCATACATAGCGCTGCAGGAATATTGCATTTCCCAGCAGTCTTATATTTTTGTAAAGGTGGCAATATACAATAGACTGAACTCAAGGAGCATCAACCTACATCTTCAGACTTTTAAGTTTTTTGTTTAGGTTAAACTGCCCAGGCTGGCCTCGAACTCACAACTCTCCCACCTCAGCAGCCAGATTAACTGGGCTTAAAGGGATATGTCGCCACACTCTTCATGTAAAAGTTTTCCCTCTTTTTTTTTTTCCTTTCTGAGACAAGATCTTGCTATGAAATTCGTGCTGGCCTTGAACTCACTTTGTAGTCTAGGCTGGCCTTGAATTCACAGCAGTCCTTTGGCCTCAGCTTCCTGAGTGCTGAGATTACAGATGTGCACCACCATGCCCAGTCTCATGTAAACGTTTTAAAGTCCACTAGTAATCCTTGTCTGACTTAAGTATTTCACTGGGGTTTGGATAATGGTTATTTCCTAATTCTGTTATTAACTGGCACTGTTTTGTAGAAGTCTTCTCTCATCAACTAAGGATGAACTTTAGTTCTTTTGTTAAAAAGTTAAGGTAAATGCTATCCACACTATAATATCTAATTTTTAAACAATATACTTGTATAACAGTTACTTTCAGTGATGAGAAAATAGTCCCCCCACTTTCAAGTATAGAGTCACAGATTTTAATTTGCTGAGTACCTGTAATCAATTATAGTCATTTTCCTTTTGATGATAAAATTGTCCCAAATCTGAGCCTGTGAGAAGTCCCTCAAACTGGCTCCTATGACTTTAAGATTTACCTTAGAGTGACTAAATATACTAGTGGACAATGGCCAGATTATATATTGCATAAAAGTACAATTCTAATCCATAACCTGAAACAACCAGCCCAGGAAACTGAAGACATCTCAACAATAACCAACTCAGAGAGTTAACATGCCATAAAGTCAGATTCACAGGGAATCAGACTGCTAGCTCTAATAATAACCCATGCAGTTAATAATTTCTGCAACAATTAGTTCAGAGTAGCCAGGACTTGATTAAACACAGATAGTTTCCCTCATTTTGTTTTCACTTCCAACTTAGGGCCAGAGAAAGGCAAATATGCTCCTGTAACCCAGCACAAAGGATACCCTGCTTCCTTTATCATCTGACTCTGATGTCCAGTGCCACAAGCCTCCAGCCAAAGCACAGCTGAGATGTTCTTTTCCACTGTGAAGCCTTCTCCCTCATCTGCCTGCTTTTGGGTCTCTACCTACACAAATGAGAACAGCCCTCTCACCTGCTATAGCAAGCTCTCAACAAATAAACTGTGCTTTTCTCAGTTTACAGTGGTTTATTTCGACACTTTTTTGAAGTATAATTTACATGCAATGAGATGCATTTACTGTAGTGGGAGTTTGAGCAATGTGTATACTTGGGTAACCATCACATAGTAGTACATTTACTTAAACAGAGCATTTTCATTACTGTCCCCCCAATTTTTCATTTCCTTTTTCTTCCCAATTGATTTCTCCTCTTAGCCAGCTACTGATTGGAAATCTATTAGTTTTGTCTTTTCTTCTAAATCCTGTTGACATGGCCTCATTAGCCCAAGCACTTCCTCTGCAATTGGGAACAACAAAATATCAGACTTACTCTCTCCAGAGCTGAAATCAACCAACTCTCCAAGAAGTTCTGGGTCTTCTTATTGGAAAATGGAATCCAGAATCCAAGATTTGGGTGCTAGGGGTGCTCATTTTTACTGTAGGTAACCAACCATCCTAGTTGGACTGGAGCTTTCACTCTAGAAAATGCCCTTGGCTCCAAGCCGTTAGGGACAATTAGTCATCTTTACTTATAAGGGTACATGAGCTAGGAAATTTGTTCTTAAAATATGTCAAAATTGATAACACAAATTTAAATTTAATATTACCAGCCTTTTTTCTCAGCTTCTTTGGTTATGTATTTGTATCTCATTTTCTCTTCACTAAGAGTCTTTATATGTAACAGCATTAAAATACCTCTAGGATCCTACAATGTACACAGTTCCAAAACCACACCAAAGGTGTTATGGTTGCTCTTCAGGTGCCCCCACAGCTGCATGCAGTCACAGGTGGGGCTTTTCTAAAGGTGGCTGAATCTAAAGTGTGTGGCTGGTTCATGGTGCAATGCTAAGATTAAGGGTGCTGGGATTAAGGGTGGGTGATTACTAAATCAATCCACTGCTTGGTTTGACACCTACCCTAATCCTGGTAGTCTGGATCCAATATAAAAGAAGTCTTGTCTCTTGCTTGATTTGCTACCTCCTGCCTGCCATGAACTGTTTCTCCTCTGCAATGTCTGTCTGCCATGCACCCTGTCTTGGAGTCAGTTGATTAGGGACTGAAACCTCTATAAACTGTGAGCTAAATAAACCTTTCTCCCTTTAACACTGGGTGTCAGGCATTTTGTCTCAACAATAAGAGAAAAGTAACTGGGCTGGGGATTTAGCTTAGCAGCAAAGTGCCTACCTGCAAGCACAAGCTCCCGACTTCAATCCCCAGTACAAAAAAAAAAAAAAAAGAGAGAGAGAGAGAAAAGTAACTAAGACAAATGGTATTACTGTAATTACACATTACTGAGTAAAACTGAAGATTATAGTACTTCGTGCTTCTTTCTCATTCTTAGAATATTATCCTTCCACCAATACATTACAAAAGTAGCATATTCAAAAGCCCCAAAGAATAATGCTTTACTCTATGTATCTAAGTTGTTATCAATTTGACTTAAAGTTTTCTTGTTTCAATTTGCTCTCAGTTTGAAGCTTAATTTCATTTTCTATTTACCTTTTGGCTACACAAAAGTTTGACAGTTCAATGTCAGAGAAGTCTTACTTTACCTTTATCTCTCCTCTCCTCACTGTATGTAATTATTTTTATTGGTTTTTGTATATCCTTTCAAACCCTTAGCTTCTCAGTATTTCTGTGCCTTGCTTTCTGCACTTAAAATAACCTAGGACTCATTCCAAAACAACTATTCTTTTTTATGGTCACACAGTGTCTTGCTTACTTGGTTTACTGCTGAGATAAAAATCCTGACACTACACTCCCACTGACAGTGGAGAAGGGCTCCTTTTTCCCCACAGCGCTGCAGACATTTGTTATTGGTTGATTTCTTGATGATAGCTATTCTTTCTGGAGTGAGATAGAATCTCGGTGCTTTTTAATTTGCATCTCTTGAATGACCAGTCATGTTGAACACTTCTTCATATACTTATTTTCCATTTGTATTTCTTCATCTGAGAAGTGTGTGTTCATCCCAGATGCCCATTTTTGGATTGTGTCTTTGAATTTTGGGAGCCTGATGTTTTTCAATTTTTTTTTAACTGATTTCTTCTCATCACACAGTTTCTGATTTCTTTTTTTTTCCTTCGGTGCCAGGGATTGAACTCAACCTCGCGTTTGCCAAGCAGGCACTTATGCTGCTGAGCTAAACTCCCAGCCCAGTTTTTCAATTCTTTGTATGTTCTAGGTAGAAGTGCTTTTTCTGAGGGACAGTTAGCTAAATTCTTTTCCCATTCTATAGGTTTTCCTTTCACTCTGGTGGTGATTTTGGGAGGAAGGTACTGGGATCAAACTCCAGGACTTCATGTTTGCCAGGCAGGTGCTTATGCCACTGAGCTAAATCTTCAGTGGTGATTTCTTTTGATGTGCAAAAACTATTTAATAAGATGTGTTCCCATGCAGTTTGGGTTTTGTTCATGAACTCTTTGCCTACCCCTATGTCTTCAAGATTTCTACCTACATTTTCTTTCAGTACATTTAGTGTTTGTTTTAACATTTAGATCTTTGATCCATTTTGGCTTTACTTTAGTGCATGGCGATAGACATGGGTCTAGTTTTAGACTTCAGCATGTGAAAAGCCAGTTTTTCCAGCACCATTAATTAAAGAGGTTATCTTTCTTCCAGTGAACATGTTTGGCCCCCTTGTGAGTGTCTTTCTAGTGGCTTTTTTTTTTTCCTTTGGCGTACCAGGGATCGAATTCACAACCTCGCACTTGCCAGGCAGGCATTTATGCCACTGAGCTAAATCCCCAGCCCTGTAGTGGTGTTTTTATACAATGGAGTATTACTCAACTATAAAGAAGGATAAACTTGAGGCTTTTATAGGTAAATGGATGTAACTAGAAACCATACTTATAAATGAAATAAATCAGACATGCATGTGTAAATATTGTATTGTCACCCTACTATTAAAAAAAAGAAGAAAGTGATTATTTCTGGCACTCAATCTGAAGTGGCACAGAGAAAATGAGAGATGAGGAGGCCTTTAATGTGGGCATGGGAAAGTTTCATAGGGGTATAGCAGCTCTCAACAAGAACAAAGAAATGGGACTACTTTTATCAGTTTTGGCTGGGGGAAGGAGTTTGGGAAGTGGGCAAAATGACATCAACTGCTGATTTGAAAGAGCATCTGCCTGTGTAAAACAGGAAACAGAAAGATTTACTGGGGGGTAGGGCTGGAGGCTTGGGTGGTTGTGGAGTCTTGGGATCACAGAGGGTTTGGTGCATGCACAAAAAAGGAGTGGGAGTTTTATTTCTGGAACTAGGAAAATACAGAAGTTACTCTTGGAGAGATAAATTGTTTCTCTGCATTGGGCACCAAGTTGGACAGATG